>OZ022243.1:1753813-1888813 GCA_963978895.1 Erpobdella octoculata | reverse complement strand
CTATTATAAAAAAAATTTTTTTTTAATTTTATTTCATTTTGACCATCTTCAACTTGACTTCTGTGCCACTGAACACCATTCTTGAGCCTTGTAAAAAAGAGCTATAAACAATTTAATGGCTTATTAATTCTGATTGTTTTGATTAAAAAAATGATTATATATGAATCATGCAATATTTTTTTTTTTCAAGGTACATCAGATTAAATGGTATGAAGTTTTCGCTTGAGGACCACATCAACTTCATTCAACTTCTGTTTGAAGTGCTGTGCATTCCCGGATTGCAGTATTCTCTTGTGCAGAAATATGCTGTCGTTCTCACTGCTTTGCTCAAGTAAGGTTGATTTTTGTGACAAAAACTTTCAACGTCGTTGTAAATATAAACATCTTTTTCTTTCTATTGGCCTGGATAATATTTTTACGATACGATGTCATTTTTTACAGGAAAAAGGAACTGATACCAAGAAATTCTCTCATCCTACCGTGGCGTCCTCTGTACAAACTGATCGACAATGTTGTCAATTCGTCGTTTGATCATCACGGGATGGTTTTCTTTCCTGAGTTTGTATTTGTTTTTAATTTTTTTGTATTTTTTTTTTAACTTCAATCATTTTTTTGCTTATTTTAATTATTTTGTATTTATTTTTTAACTTCAATCATTTTTTTTTGCTTATTTAAATTATTTTGTATTTATTTTTTAAGTTCAATCATTTTTAATATATTTTCAATCATTTTGTATTTATTTTCAATCAATTTTGTATTTATTTTCATCTTTTTTTATATTTATTTTAAATGTATTTTGTGGAATTCGTAACTTTATTTTTTATGTGCTTTCGTAGGTGTATTGTTTTGGAATAAATTTTTCACTGTTTTTTAATTAATTGTATAGTTTTATACATTGTTTTCAATTTTATGTAAATTTTCTGTAAAATTGAAGTGTTTCTTATACTTAATGTGCATTGCATTTCTGATCGTCTGCTGTACAACTTTAAAATTTCAGCAACATAGAAACGACTCTGAAACATCTCATCAGAGTTTCTAGAGTGTGAGTTCAGAAGAATATTGTTTTTTATTTCAGTTTTTTTTCCTTCAAATATTTATATGCAATAAATTATTAAATATTATTTAATAAAATCAGAATATTCAATTAAAATTATAAAGTTATAAAATCAATGCTAAAGATTTCATTAAAATCTCCATGAAAAGGCGACTTTTCAAACAAAAAAAAAGAAAAGAAAGAAAACGTTTATAAATAATCTTCAATTCTCCGCCTCAGTTACTTCCCGGCGGAGTCGACGAAGGAGATGCTGGACGAGTGGAGACCGTTGATGTGTCCGTTTGACATCAAGATGGGCCAAGCGATGTACAACTTCGAGATGTTCCTGCCGACGTTCGTCTATCCGGAGGAGCACGATAAGACCTTCAAGTTTGTTGTTGTTGTTTGTAGTGCAGAGTTGATTCGGATTTTTTTTGTCGTTAAACATGTTGGTGAATTTCTATAATTTCCTCGTGATTTTTTATTTTGTCAACACGAGTTTTATGACATTTCTGCTTGTATGTTTTTTACGTGGAGAATTTGTTTTGTCTTCCTTTTTTTGGATTGACATGATTGGTTTTTTTGTTGTTTAAATTTTTTTGTTTTCATCAGATAAAACATAAAACATTGAATGACTTTCAGCTGAGCGAGCTACTCTGATTTGATAATTTGTCTTATGAAACTATTTCAGTTTCTAATTTCCAATAACAATTGATTCAGTATTTCTTATATAAATTAGTTTTCTATCTTAATAGACTATGGTTCGATGAATTTATGGGTTTCTACTACACGTCAGTCAACACTCCATCATGGGAATTGGTGAGCAGTGTTTTTATGCTATTATTTCCTGAATTTGGAATCGCTTATAGCACAACGGTATGGGCTTTGCCGGTATACTGGGCCAACATAACAATAATACTGATGAAAGTCATATAAAGCATCTATATTTACCTGCATTGCTGTCGGGATTTGAACTGCCTACCAGCTGACTGATGAACTATGACGTATTGCTATGCCATTTGTCCCTGCTGACATAAAATTTGATTTAGTTACAAAAAGTTTCGTTTTTAATTTTTATAATTTTTTTTTGAAAGACATTTATTTTATATTTACAAAGCACATGGTGAATCTCTTTACAAGACTGGCACAGGATTGTGCAGGATACGTTAACTGGGAGCCCTATATGAACCAAGTAGGGTTATGTCGATTAAACATTGCCTCACTAAGCTTGCACCCGTGATCATGCCAACTGTCCCATTGTCATAGTCATAACCACCACCGCCATCATCATCAAAACAACCACTACTATCATCATCAAAACCATTGCCACTACCACCATAACCACCATCATTATAACCACCACTACTATCATCATCAAAACCATTGCCACTACCACCACCACCACCATCATCATCATTAAAACTATAATCATCATAACTACCACCATTACCATTTCTACTTTAACCTATTATATATTTAAAAAAAATCTTCTTTCACGTTTCCAGATCTTCACGAGAATACTGAGGAACTTCAATCTGCCGGTCGGCACGAGGAAGATAGAAATAACCCGAATGGTCGACTGTTACGAGATCAATAACATCTCCAGATGGATCGTTTACATGCTCGTTAGTTTTTTACATACATATACGGTAAAAGTCCCGAAGAGAGGACACTCTCGCAGAAGAGCAAAAGTGTCCGATTCTCCTATCTGTCCCTTCTTCGGGGACAAGTTACTATAGACCAGATACGGATTTAAAAAATTCCGTTCGGAACAAAATTTTCCGATGCTCTTAGCAGCCGCTCTTGAGGTTGCTGCTCTAGAGAACTTTTACTGTACATATATATTATATTACACCGTAATAGTAGTGGCTGCGACCGTAACGGCTGATGTTCTTTATTTTCAAGTCTCCGGAGAGCGAGGCTCTGGATCGCGTGAGCAAGTTGTTCAAGGCGTTGGAATCTTATTATCATCCCTCGAATCACGGACATTATTCCGTGAGTGAATTGAATTTATCTTCTTCCGCATTTTTTTATATCGTTTTTATTTATTTATTTTTTTTCCCGTTTCTCATTGTATCGTACTTTAGTTTTACATGGCCCGCATGTTCTTCTGTACATTTTCTTCTCCTAATTGCCATCACTTATATCAAGATAGGTGATCGTAATGCATTATAGTAGAAATTAGCAATTAATTTATCGTTGCACAGTTTGACAGGTTTTGTTTCTAAAAGACTATTTTCGTGCTAAATTGTTTACTTATTTTATTTCATTTTATTTTATTCATTTCTTTACTTTTTTATATCGTTTTTTTTTTCATTTTAAAAAGTCAAAACTCCTGAAGCTACTTTCAAGGCTGTCTCTCGAGCTCGTTAAAAGGCTTCAAAGGTTGGTTTTCTTCACTGTTTTGTTAACTTTTTTTTTTTGTGTTGAGACATAATTTAAAAAAAAAAAACTCCAAAAGTGGCAGTCTGCCCTGGATCGGGACTTGTGGAGGTACTTGATATGGAAAAATGTCGAACTCTAGCCTAGCGTGGAATAGGGACGTTTTAAAAATAAATGATGATGATGACGATGATATATATATATATATCAGAGAGAAATGGAGATCGACAAAAGGTTTCAAGACAACAACCGATCAACAGCAAGTAAAGTCCAAGAAACAAGAAGAGCAGGTTATTTTAGCGGCGCCCTCGAAGACCAAAAGCTGGAGAGCCCCGTGGCAGCCGGAGATTCCGACTGGAATGCGACTCACGGAGGATGACATAACCAGGTTCGTGACGTGCATGTCGACGCCGCTCATGTCGGCCATGTTCAGCAAGATCGGAAGCAGCGACGCCGCTACGACTTTCAAGAATCTCTCGACCGTCAGGCCTGAGATTGTCATACCGCCTCTGCTCGAATGGTCAGTCGTTCGTGTCGTGCTGCTTATGTTTGTGTTGTTGTTTGTATTTGTATTGTTGTTTGTGTTATTATTGTTGCTTATGATTGTGTTGCTGTTTATGCTTGTATGATTGCTTATGTTTATGATTTTATTGTTGTTTATGTCTGTGT
Source organism: Erpobdella octoculata (assembly GCA_963978895.1). NCBI lineage: Eukaryota > Metazoa > Annelida > Clitellata > Hirudinida > Erpobdellidae > Erpobdella > Erpobdella octoculata. Next base: position 1,884,729 of record OZ022243.1, on the reverse strand, counting down.
CGTTATGTGTCATGATGTTTCCAATTTTTGAGTTAACTGTGAAACTCAAAATTGTTGACACAACAAAATCATTCAACAAGATAAAATAAACATTATAAAACGTTTTTGTTTTCCTAAACTCTATCATTCTTTATAACCATGTTTTGATAGAGAATATAAAGCAACCATTCATTAAAATATTGTACTAGTCCCATTTTTGTACTCAGTACGTACTCGGCTCTCGAGACTCTGACGGAACCTCACCGGTTGACGGCCTGTCTCCAGTGCACGGCTTCGGTGGTTCGATCCATGCTGGTCCATCCACACAGGTATCCCGAAGGACCCTCGCATGTTATTCCGCTTCTCCGGCTGAGCCTTCCGGGCATTGATCCGAATGATATCAAGAAAAGTTTGGTGGGTGATAAGTGATAATAAACAAGATTTCGTTGATGATAGCAAGTATGTCGTTGATGATTATCAAGATGTCGTTGATGATAGCCATGATGTCATCGATATAATCTCTATGATGCCATTGATGTTTATCAGGATTGATATTGATATTTATCAGGATGTCATTGATGATAACAATGATGCCATTGATGCAAATCATTGTGTCATAAATGATGTCAGGATCGTGATGTCTTTATAATTTTATGAGTTGTGTTTAGCACATTGTTCTATTTTTCCATATGAGAAATATTTACTTTTATTTAATGGTCAGTTAGTTATATATAAATTATATATTCATAGATGACCTAGTTATATATAAATTATATATTCATAGATGATCTAGTTATATATAGATTATATATTCATAAATGACCTAGTTATATATAATTTATATATTCATAGATGACCTTTCAACTGATCACTTCTCTTGCCTCTCTGATTCCGATTGTGGACTGTTCGGAAGCACATTTTCATTATAAGGATCTCACAATAGTAATACAATCATACTTCATTGTTATTATATTACGAGTAATTTTACTATTACCAATAGTTATTATTACTATTATGCTAAGAGTAATTTTACTATTACCAATAGTTAGTTTTACTATTATGCTAAGAGTAATTTTACTATTACCAATAGTTAGTTTTACTATTATGTTACGAGTAATTTTATTTCTACGTTGCCTGTAATTTGTATGCTATGTAACATGTAATCTTGATGTTGCTTCCACGTAACTTTGCTATTCAGAATTACGATTATTTTATTGCATTTTTGTTTATTTGACAGCATGAAGAAGAGCTGTGCTCTGCAACAGCAGAGTTCGAGGGAGTCATCCTCCAATATTTCGACAGGTAAATAAAATCAAATTCTAAGCTTTGATTAATTATTCTCGGCCACGCCCACTTTTCTTACAAACTCCTCCTTCTTTTGCGATCGACCAATAGAGTCATCTCCTTGATAGAGAACAGCGCCCACCAGCACGTGAGGACTGATTCGACAACGCAGGACAGAATGTCCAACGAGGAGATCATGTTGGAACTCTGCCTTCTGTCCAGTACAAATTCTCTACTCCAGCAGACTTCTCTTCCCATTTTCAAGGTGAATTATGAGAATTATTATCTAAAATTATGAGAATTATTATCTAAAATTATGAGAATTATTATCTAAAATTAAGAGAATTATTATCTAAAATTACGAGAATTATTATCTAAAATTACGAGAATTATTATCTAAAATTACGAAAAAAAAGAAAAATTTTAATAGGTGGCTTTACGTTTCGAACGGAATTTCGCAGGCACTTAGCTGTTACAGTTTAGTAAAAGAAAAGTAGAAAAGAAATATTTTTAAAATAGAGATGATGATGATGGTAGTGGTGATGATGATGGTGAGGATGATGTGGTGGTGGTGATGATGATGATGATGATGGTGATGATGTTGATTTACATAATTTATTTGCTAATGAAGGAGGCACTCAAGAAGTTACACAACTTGGCTCTGGGATCCATCTTCGAGATCCGTGTGGCTGGCAGGTTCACCTCTAAGCTCGTCAAGGCTGCTTCTAAGGTCAGTAGAGGTCAAATAAAAATAAATGAAAAAAATTATTCAATTTGTTAGCATTTACTTTTAGTTATTTTGATAAATAATTGATTTTAGTTATCTTTTTATATTGATACGAAATTGATTTCAAATCTCTCAGGTCCATCCCGAGTTAGTCCTGCCCATGTTTGTACCGCACTGTTGCAATCTACTGATCAAAAGACTTCAAGGTTTGTTTATTTTAATATTTTCGTAATAAAATACATACAAATGGCACAACATTTAAATTAAGTAGCGTTCACTTCAATACATGTCAATAATATATAATAATAATAACAATATAAAACGTTCCAGCTGAAGACATGAACAACGAAGAACACTTGGACGATGAGATACTTTGGCATCTTCTTCTCTTATCCGAAGTAAGATTCAGAAATTTGTTTCAATTGATCTAGAAATAAAAGCCCTGTTTGAGTCGATTTTTCAGGCCCGTCCCGCCGGCAACTTGGCCCGATTTCACGGGCACATAACTATAAGGCTCGGCCCTATGGCCTTGCCCTGGGCCTGGCCTATGCAGGGCCCGAGGTGTAGAAGTCAATAGATTAAAAATAATAATCACTTTTTTTTAATCAAATGAATCGAACAGTTGGTAGCATCAAACGGCAAGTACCTGCTTCCGCACTGCGACCTCTTGACCTCTACGCTGGACGCGACGCTCCACCTGAAGTGCAAGGACGCGGCCGAACTTGCCGGGAACCTCCTCAGGAACATGCTGAGGTCGTTGTCTTCCATATTCGCCGTTGACTACAGGTGTACGATGCAAGATTGGAATGCTCCTCTCTTTCAGTTCCTTCCAATCAGGGTAGGTCTTGAATTTTTGTTGCATTCAATTTTTTTTGTTACTATTGTTTAAATAAGTATTATCATATTTTTAAGGCTAATTAAAAACAAATCTTTTAACTCATTTATTGTATTTGGAGAGAACTTATATGTAGGTTTTGAACTTCTATCTAACATATATCTATCATCATAAATTTTTAATTTTGGTTGGCAATCTGCCAAGTTTTCAGTGAGCTTTCTCTCCATCATTTTTATTAAATGGAATATACATATAATTTAATTTATTTAATGCTAAACCTTAATTTATATAATAAAATATATATATACTTGTATTATTTACCTAAATTTATTTATTAGAATATATATACCTAAATTTATTTAATAGATTATATATACCTTTATTTAATTAATAGAATATACATACATTTATTTATTTAATAAAATATATATACTTTTATTATTTACTTAAATTTATTTATTAGAATAAAATATATACCTTTATTTAATTAATAGAATATAATATACATACATTTATTTATTTAATAAAATGTATATACTTTTATTATTTACTTAAATTTATTTATTAGAATAGAATATATACCTTTATTTAATTAATAGAATATATATACATTTATTTATTTATTAAAATATATAATATATCTTAATTTGAGGAATGGGGAAAATCTTCGGACATCTTCAACCTGGGGATGCAGTGGCACCAGCCGAGCCAGGAAGAGAAGCAGTTTGCCCATCAGCTGTTGGAAAAGTATTTGATGCCTCAGTTGGAGAAAATTAAATTTCACTGCTCAAATTCGAGTAATAATAAGATGGACAGGTTTGCCAATTAAATGTTTTTTTATTATGATTATTATTATTTTTATGATGTCACCGCGTTATTGACGTTAGTTTTTTTTTTTTATCTTTCAATTCTCATACATTTATCATTTATCCAAATTATCATGATATCATTTTTTATCAATTCTACCACCACAACCATCATCATCATCATCATCATCATCTACAGAGTTGTCTTTTAGATACCGTTCAAATCCAACCATTTTTCGATAAACCATCATTGCTTGTTTGATTCAGAGAAGACCTCCTCAAAAGACTGAACATCATACACCAGTGTATATTCGGCGCGAGTGCCTTACTACCAGCCTGGGAGGATACTCCAGTCGCTCTGTGAGTCTTTCCGCGTATATATTTCCTTGCGTTTATTATTCACACATGAATTTAAACGCTATTTATTTCTGGTAATTCCGATTTATTTTAACGATTTCAACTTCTTTATAAAAAATCAATTTTATTTCTAAATATTTTTGCGTATCTTTTCCGATTTACAGCGTTGACAGCCCGGTTCAGCTGTCAAGGTTTGCAACGATAGCCAGCAATGATGAGAAAGGTATTTCGTTCTTTTTCTGTTTTTCTTAATTGATTATTATTTATTTATTAAAATTTATTAATTTATTCGTTTACATTAAATGATATTTTAGATGTGTTTTTTTCAATGAAATAGATATTAATGTTGATTTTCTATTCAATAGCTAACCATTTTTCTTGCCCCATAACAGGACTTACATTTCAAAACAACAACATAAGACTTGTTATAGCCGATCACATGAAGCTTCTCTTGAGTGAGTGAAATTATTTATACACACTTATTGTGTGTCATGTTTGTATGTGCATGTGTAAACGATTATGTGTGCGTGTCGTTTTCCCTAATTCGGAGCGTGTGGAATATATTTTATAAACGCGTCTGCGATTTAATTTCTACAGATCAGATGTTCTCTTCCGATGCGGATGACACTAAAAGCTTGTTGGTCGTCATTAAGGTCGGTGGCCTGCTGTTCGAGCGGAAAATTTTCCGGAGAGTAGTTGTTGGAATCGGTGGTGGAGACGATTGTAGTTGTGGTGGTAGTGGTGATGCTGATGATGATTGTAGGAAATATGGTGATGATGATTGAGGTAGTGATGCTGGCGGTGATGATGATTGTGTTGGTGATGCTGATGATGATATTAGCCAGGATGATGATGATGATTGTTTTTATAATTTGATTATTATAATGAGGAAAATGGTGGGAAATGGATTATGACGGTGGTGTATTGATGATGATGATTATGATGATGATGATGATGATACTGGTGTTGAAATTGTAGATCATCAGTTCCTTGATGCACATGTTCAGTGCATCCAAAGATGAGTTTGACGGTAGATGGAAAGTGAGACACCACGTGAAGCACTTCATGGAAAACAAGGTTGTTTTTCCAATTAATTATAATTATATTTAGTTGGTGATGGTGGTGTTGCTGGTGGCAATGAAGATGATGGCGATGTTGATGGTGATGATGACGATGGTGGTGATGATGATGATGGTGGTGATGATGATGATGATGATGGTGGTGGCGGCGATGATGATGATGATGATGATGGTGGTGGTGGCGATGATGATGATGATGGTGGTGGCGATGATGATGATGATGATGATGGTGGCGATGATGACGATGGTGGTGATGATGGCGATGATGATGATGGTGGCGATGATGATGATGATATTGATTCTCCGACTGACAGTTACTCGGCAAGAAGAAACACATCAGGGCGCTGATTGTCGACAGAATCCAACTCCAGCACGATGTTTGTATCGTTTCGTCTTGCTTGAGATGTTGATTAGTTAATATTATTTATTTAATTAATTTATTTATATTGAAAAAACATGCATTTAAAAATATCAAATGTATTATTTAATTATATAACAATAGGTTTTATTGATTTTAATTTATTAAGTAAAATATCTTTCTCTAAATGAACAACAGCTGAGATCGACCAACCAGTCGATGAAGCACTTCACGAAATATCACCAGGAGTTCTATTTGAATCTCTTCCAGTTATCCATCAGTAGATATATGGAGGTGAAGATGTCGTTTGAATTTGATGTCATTGATGATAGTGTTGCTGCTGATGATGATGATGATGATGATACAAGTGATGGTGCTGGTAATGATGATGGTAGTTGTGGTAATGACCACGGCGTTATTGTTGATGAAAATATACGTTGAGTCGAGGTAACTCGTGTCTTTCAGTATGGAAAATAAGTTTTTTGTGAGAGTTGAAAATAGTTATTCAGCTCTGTTTGCTGCTCAATTTTAAAAGTTGACCTGACGTTGAACACGTTTCTATTCAGGTGTATGAATTATAATGACGCCGGAAATAAATATTCACCTTTAATTAACCTCTTTGTTTTTTTTTTCGCTGCAGGTGAGAAAGTCGGCCCAGGCCGCTCTGAACAGGGCCTTCAGGGTCTTCGCTTACTCCTACAAAGTTCTTCTCGACGACGTCGTGGCGCTCCTTCAGGACAAGCCGAACGTTCAAGTGGAACACCACCAGTTCAAGGTCTGGTGATGATGGCGGTGATAGTTATAGTGTTGATGGTGGCGGTGATAGTTATAGTGTTGAGCAAGGAATTCACTCACACTGCTCAGGCCAACTCAGTACCAGTTTCACGACTGGAGTGTAATAGGGCTCGGCACATTCCGATTTCGGAGACACGTGCGGGTGGCAGGTAACACTGTGTGATCCCATATGCACGAGCAGTTCCCGGCGCTGCTGTGGTATCATCAATACGAAGTAACGCCCTAATGTCCAATACATTTACCATTTTTACAGTAATGATGATTATGATGGTGTTGATGATAATAACGATAGTGATTGTGTAGATAATGATGATGATGGTGGTGGTAATGATGTTATAGTGATGATAATGATGAAGGTGATGATAATGATGAAGGTGATGATGATGATAATGATGATGTCAATCCGACAGGGCGCCCTGTACGTCATCTACGGAGAGTCGAAGCAGTCCCTGGTGAGCAGAAGGAACTGGGAAGTGATGAAGAAACTTTGGCCGGCACTCGTTCTCACTCCTCACTGCGAGAAGCCGTCCGTCAATCTGCTGTACGACTTGATCATCGAGAGACTGCACAAGGATATCGAGACGACTGAAATTCATTTAAAGGTACATCGATGGGTGTGTGTGGTGTGTGTGAGAGAGAGAGACAGAAGATTTATATGTGTGTGTGAGAGAAAGAGAGAGAGAGAGAAGGGAGCACCTAATCAAATGATTCTTTGATTTGATTTGATTTGATTTGATTTGATTTGATTTGATTTGATTTGATTTGATTTGATTTGATTTGATTTGATTTTATGGGTGTGTGGTGTGAGAAAGAGAGAGACAGAAGATTTATATATGTGTGTGTGTGAGAGAGAAAGAGAGAGAGAGAGAAGATTTATATGTATGTGTGTGTGTGAGAGAGAGAGAGAGAGAGAGAGAGAGGTAGAAGATTTATATGTGTGTGTGTGTGAGAGAGAAGATTTATATGTCTGTGAATGAGTGTTGTGTCACGTATTTATTTTTTAATGTTTTTTTTTATTAGTTTTTCACTATTTTTTGTTGTTGTTTTCTTTTCCTAAATCCACAACCACGTATTTTTAAACGACAACTCAGGTCAGCCAACCCTGTTTGGAACTTGCCGAGCGGTTCTGGCAGATGGGAGGCGGCTTGAAGTGCTCCGTGGAGAAGCCGACGGAGCAGGAGGTGTCGAGAGCTGCCGAGGAAGAAGAGAAGAGGAACGAGTCGAACCTCAAGTGAGTTTCCGTCGTCACAAACAGGCGTGCGACCTGCCGACACGCGTTGCAATGTGTTTGGTGACACGATGCGACGTAAATGTACTTTATTTTATAAGTTTATAAAGGCAAACCTCGAGCGAGTTTTTGTCATCACAAACGCGTGTGTGATCTGCTGACAGGTGTAGTTACGTGTTAGACGTGACATAGTACATGGTAACACGATGTGACATTGTAACACGATGTGACGTGGTAACACGACGTGACGTAGTAACACGACGTGACGTAGTAACACGACGTGACGTAGTAACACGACGTGACGTAGTAACACGACGTGACGTAGTAACACGATATGACGCGGTAACATGATGCGACGTTATTAGCATGTTGTTTACGAGTTTATAAACGCAAACCTCGTGTGAGTTCTTGCAGACAGGCGGGCGGGATGTGTAATTATGCGTTTGGCGTGGCGTGATTGTAATTTCGTTTTACGAGAGCTTCTTCTGTTTTCTTCCCAGGAGTTACCTTGAACTTGTCGAGTCGTTGGTCGCGATCGCCGAGAATACGAACCTGTGAGTTTTCGGTATTTAAAGTATCAGGATGATGGTAGTGATGATGATGATGATGATGATGTTCAAATCTGTTTTATAAAAGAAGTACTGAATTACTGTTTTAATTAATAGTCCTTGAATTACTGTTTTAATTAATAGTCTTTGAATTATTGTTTTAATTAATAGTCCTTGAATTACTGTTTTAATTAATAGTCCTTAAATTATTCTGTGTAAAGTTACCGTTACTGATGCTGGCGATTTCATTAACATCAACTGCAACGAACTTTATTGACAGTGAATAATAATAGATTCGATGAATCGTAAAAACGACGATGTAACATTTTTTTCTTTATTCTAATGAATGAATGATTTATTTTTAGATTTTGGAAATTCCAGCAAGTCTGCTTCGAGCTGCTGTCCCTGCTGATCCGTCAAGACGTCGCCCTGCCGAGCAGTGCTGTGGAATTGTTCGTCGGCAGTCTCACGAATAATATTATTAATATTAGAAAGGTTTAATATTTTTAATATTAGAAAGGTTTTATATTATCAATATTAAAAAGGTTTATATTATCAATATTAGAAAGGTTTAATATTATCAATATTAGAAAGGTTTAATATTTTTAATATTAGAAAGGTTTTATATTATCAATATTAGAAAGGTTTAATATTATCAATATTAGAAAGGTTTAATATTTTTAATATCAGAAAGGTTTATTATTATCAATATTAAAAAGGTTTAATATTATTAATATTAGAAAGGTTTAATATTATCAATATTAGAAAGGTTTAGGGTTTCGTTATTTTAACCGCAATGATTTTTATTCATTCATCTCCGTTCCAACGATGTTCGGTCTAAATCATGCGAATAATTAATTTGTATTCTTTTTTCTTTCTCTCTCCGGAACTACCAGATCTCGCTGCTCTCCGTCTCCGCCCTGCTGAAGCAGCAGAAGAGGCCGCACTTCAAGGCCACGCTCGACCCGTACTGCAGCACGCTCCCGTTCAGAATCTCCGAGCAGTTCAGGCTGGACGTCACCGACTCGGAACTGGAGAAGTACAAGGAGGGCCTCGAGAATTTGAGGATCGACACGAAGGAGAGCGAGGCCCTCGTCGGGTGCCTCCGGAAGTCCACGGTGGCCCCCGTGCTGAAGAAGCCGACACATCGTCCGCCGAATAACAACAGGTCCAGTATAGCCCGATCTGTGGTCCCGGCATTATTGTGTAGACGTTATTATATAGACCAGTCTAGCATGAGCCGATCTGTCCCCGGCATTACTGTTGTCTAGACTGGTTTTCAACTGTTTTTAGGCTCGCAAAAACTCCGCCTTGTTTTTGCGAGCCAGTCCCAAGCCTGGATAAAGGGGGGGGGGACAGTTAAAAAGATCAAATATGATCTACGACAGGAAGTACTTAGGTGCTTCCTACATACAGCCATTTCAGTCTTAAAAAAATCTTGTGTCAAGGCCTATAAAAAATTTTTAAAGAAATGCTTTTACGCAATGGAATTGTTGGATTCAAACTTTCCGACTTCTGGCCTAGGGACGACCATCTTGCAATTATCCGACCGTTGCCTACTTATCTAGTGTGTCCTGTGCTGTGAAAGAGACTCACTATGCGTAACTGAACATCATCATTTTCAAGTAACTGGTGGTCTCTGTAGGATTCAAACCTCCTTTACATCCGATCTAGTAGAGACAGCCCCTTGCAAATTATCCACCATTATTATAATAGTGTTGTAAGAGAGACTCGGTTTTTCATGCAACCGAACGTCAGCTTCTCTAATGACGTTTGTTCACGTAACCGAACGTCAGCTTCTCTGATTACATTTTAACGTTTAATTATCAGGTGGTTGATGTATTCGAGGAAAGAAGTTCCAGCTACGGAGGAAGAATGGAACGAGTTTGTGTTTATCAACAAAACTCACATCGGTTACTACGACTGGCCCAAGTTAGTATGTGTTCTTGTTTACGCATCCGTTTACCGATATAACCGGTAATGTATGCATGTAAAGATGAGATCTTTTCTTTTAATGCGAGGAGACGTTCTTGCTGATGAAAAAGATGCGTTCTAGTTGATCACTTAACGTTTTTGTTTAGTATAACTTTTTTTAGGTTAGTGAAAGGAGTTAGATAACCCCGCGAGACACTCAACCTGAGTTATGCGTGTAAACTCCTTGCTTAAGGGAGCTACGATGGTGACACCGGTGAGATTCGAACCGCCGACCTATAAGCCGACAGGCGAACGCTTTTCCGCCGCCGCCACTTTGTCGCCTCAATTTTCCTTTTTCCGTTTCGCAACCGCTCAGGACCTTGACCTACTACAAGCCGTCGGACGACCAGCCGAAGCTCGGGCGATCCAGGTCGGAGCTGTCGAAGTACGAGCGACCGATTTACGACGCGTTCACGAATGAGGACTTTGTCCGGGATTTCATCAAGTACATTTCCATGGAAGAGCAGAAGGGAAAGGACTCGTTTCATCCGAAGAATTTTCTTTTCTTTAAAGTAGGTTTGAAAATATATATATATATAAATAATATTGATATATACAGTCTGAAATGAATGAACGATTTGAAATATAATGAAAAGGACAAATCAATTCTAAATAAAGATAAAACTGCAATTATATGCCAGATTCCTGCACATTCCTTTTCCAATGTGCTTTACAAAATAATTTCAGTTGCTGTGCTGGGCAAGTTAATAATAGTGATGATGATGATGATGACGAAGAAGTTGATGGTGGTGGTGATGATGATGATGAAGTTGATGATGGTGGTGGTGGTTATGATGATGATCAAGTTGATGATGATGGTGGTTGTGATGATGATGATGAAGAAGTTGATGGTGGTGGTGGGGATGATGATGAAGTTGATGATGGTGGTGGTGATGATGATGTTGAATTGGTTCACTCGTCCAGGGACTGTTTAGAAACTTCGACGACACGGTTCTCCCGCTGATCCAGCAGCACGTGGAGACCCTCGTCTCTGACACCAGCCACGAGAGCCAGGAGTCGAACCACCGGTGCGCCGCCGAGATCATAGCCGGACTGCTGAGGGGCAGCAAGCATTGGTCGTTCAAGAAGGTATATTCTGTGGTTTTTTTTTCATGACATTTTCAAATTTGTTGTATTTTTTATGTTTCCCTTGGAAACGTGTATTATTGTTATTATTATTATTATTATTATTGTTGTTGTTGTTGTTGTTGTTGTTGTTGTTGTTGTTGTTGTTGTTGTTGTTGTTGTTGTTGTTGGATAAAATATTTTCTCTGAGTATTGTGGCTGTTAATTTTTTTTTCACGCTCAATGCTTTTATTATTTCCCGATATGTATGCATGTGGGTGGCGTATCCACAAAAATTTGTCTGGTTTTATATCAGAAAAATGATGTATTAAAAACGTTGTTTACCAAAAAATGCATTTTAACGAATTCGAGCAATGTCGGATACATCAGAGCTGGTTTTCTATTTAAATTTATTTACATATCAGAGAGAACAAATGTGGTCCTGGTTGATCCCGGTCATCAAGCAAGTCATCCACAATCTCTCGGTTGAAAACTTCAAGGACTGGGGAACTTGCATAGCCACTTCTTCAGTAAGTAACGTGGTGGTGGTGATGATGATGATGATGATGATGATGATGGGAGTGATGCTTGTTGATGGTGGTGATCGGGGTGATTATGATGGTGCTGGTTATGATGAATATAGATGTGAATAGGGCTATGATGATGATGATGGTGAGGGTGATTAGGATGATTATGATGGTGCTGATGATTATGATAATGGCGCTGATTAGGGCAATTATGATGGTTCTGATGCTGATGATAATGATGATGATGATGATGATAACTGTGGTGATACTGATGATTATGTTGATGATGTTGATGAAGACTTTTTTTTTACTCCAGGAAAATCAAGACCCGAGAAAGCTGGCTCCGCTGTTCGATCTGCTCATGGAAAATCCGCTGAACGAGATCGGAGGCTCGTTCGGAGACTCGAGGTTTTTTACGATAATAAATATTTCAAAATATGATAATAAATAATATCAAACATGTACGAATAACTGGATTCTATGAATCTATATCTCCCGCCGGTGATGTGCTGTACAATTGCTTAAACGTTTGTTGGAGGGGGTATGACAGGGGGTGTGACAGGGGGGTATGACATGGGGGTATGACAGGGGTATGACAGGGAGGGTCTACTTTTTCCCCAACGTGGTGGAGATCCATGTTTTTCGAGTGTCTCATAATTTGACGGATTCATTCCTGGAAAGATGACCTGCTCTGTTTGCTTTCCTTCAAACTTATTCGGTTATGTAAATTTTAAGGGAGAGAGTGAGAGAGAGAGAGGAGTTATGTAATTATGTAAGTGTGGATTGTTTTCCTTTTTTTTGGAGGGAAAGCGGTATTAAGCTCAGTGCCGGGTCGAAATACTTTGTCTTCTATGTATTTAAAATACAAGTATAAATACAAATACAAAAATACAAGTGCATTATACTAATAGTAAATTATAAATACAAATTCAAAAATACAAGTGTATTATACTAATAGTAAATTATAAATACAAAAATACAAGTGTATTATACTAATAGTAAATTATAAATACAAATACAAAAATACAAGTGTATTATACTAATAGTAAATTATATACAGGTATAAAATACAAGTATATTTTTTTTTATTGGGAAAAAGGAAGATTCTGAAGTGTTTGTGGGGTGGGGGTCGAGGAGGTTAAATCTATAAATAAATGTTAGAAGACATGAAATCATAATGGAACTTGAAAACCGGTTTTTTTTTTCCTATTCGTAACAGCCGCCTCTACCTGATACAGGGAATTTTGTCGCAACAAGAGTGGAGAGTTCCGGAGCTGTTGCACAAGTTGTTGAATTTTCTTTCTCAACATTTCAGGCATCTCTATAAGAACGTCAGAGACAGGATCGGCAGGTTGGATTTGTTGTCACTTGATAGTTCGAGAGAGCAGTTTACGTTCATTTTTCTATCATGATAATGATTATAATTAATAAAATTTGAATGAGAATGAATTAAAATGTTTTTTCTCTGACTCGATGATAAATTACAATAAATTCTTACGTTACGATTTTTTACATTCACTTTTTTCATGGCGGTTGGATTGTTGCTATTTGATAATAATAAATAACCAAGTGCTTTTTGTGCTATGTTTTCATAGCCTTTGAGAAACTATTATTTTAACTTTCACGCACGCACACACATGCACGTGCAATTAACTCGTACAAACTCGCTCGACAGCCTCCTGATCAACATCTTCCTCTTTGACGTCTCGTTCTACCCCGGCTTCCCGATGACCTTGAACCCCCAGCTCAACATCTTCCTCGAGCTGCCCGTCTCTCAGCTCCTTCCCCTGGCCTTCCTCGGTGAGGAGGGAGAGTCCTTGGCGTCGATCGCGCTGACGAAAGATCACGTGAGATTCTTTCGTTTTTTTTATATCTTATCGACCGACAGTCTCTAAACGATTACGTCGGTAATGACAGAAGCTGGCGGAAACACTGGTCGAGAAGCTCACGACCCTCGACCGCGATCGCGACCTGGAAAAAAGCTCGGCGACCATCATCAAGCCGGTGGACGTGTCGAACGTCGCCATGCAGCAACCCCCTCCCACCGTCGCCAACTCCGGCGTCAAGTCGTCCGCCGCCCAGCGTCCGGTGCAGCCGCACGTCCCCCCCGACGCGGACGCCGCGGCCAGGCTGAACGACCCGTCTTCGTCGTCCAATAGGAGCTCTTGCAGGTCGAGTGTGTTCACCACGGAGGAGAAGCAGAAGAGTAACATAAGGCTGTGCAAGACCAGTATGTCTCGTTGTCTTATGTTATAATTTGTAGTTAATTTATTTTAATGTATGCTAATTTATTGTTTAAGTGGTTAGCTCGATATTATAATTTGTAGTTAATTTATTTTAATGGATGCTAATTTATTGTTTAAGTAGTTAGCTCGATATTATAATTTGTAATTAATTTATTTTAATGTATGCTAATTTATTGTTTAAGTCGTTAGCTCGATATTATAATTTGTAATTAATTTATTTTAGTGTATGCTTATTTATTTTTTAAGTCATTAGCTCGATATCATAATTTGTAATTAATTTATTTTTAATGTATGCTAATTTATTGTTTCCTGCTATGAATGACTCTTGGTTTTATTCGTATTTAAGAGAAGTTATTGAGTAATATCTACATATTTCGATTTGTTTCACATACAGTCCTCAAAGGCCTGCAAGGAGTCTACACAAGACTGTTTCATGCTGATCATCATGGTGCCTTGAAACTGCTACCCGTGGTTTGTATTTAATCTCATTCTTCTTGTGTTTGGTCTCATTTTTGTGTGGTTTGTATTTGACCTCATTCTTGTTTGGTTTGTGTTTGACCTCATTCTTGTGTTTATTTGACCTCATTCTATTTTGTATTTGACCTCAATCTTTTTTGTATACAACCTCATTCTTGTGTGTATTTGACCTCATTCTTGTGTGTATTTGACCTCATTCTTGTTTGTATTTGACCTCATTCTTGTTTGCATTTGACCCCATTCTTGATTGTATATGACCTCATTCTTGTTTGGTTTGTATTTGACCTCATTCTTGTTTTGTTTGTATTTGACCTCATTCTTGTTTGGTGTGTATTTGACCTTTTTTTGTTCACTTCAAAATGTCTCATGTCATACAACATACCCTCCTCCTAGTCCTAGTTTTCTCTCTTCTGCCCGTCCTAGAACATTGAAATCACACCAAACTTTTTTTTCTATTGTTTTGAGTTGTTATTTTTTCTAATCCAGATGGCAGCACTCGAAAGCTACACCTCCGACCCGGAACTGAGCAGGGAGTGTGCCATCACGCTGGCCATCATATCCACCGGACTCCTGTCGGACACCGTCATCGACTCCATGCTCGATGCGGTCGAAAAGGTGAGTCGAAAACGCGATTTCGGTATGCGGACTTGATGAATAGTCCCTTGATGAATAGTCCTTGATGAACAGTGCTTTGATGAATCGTCCTTTGATGAACAGTCCTAGAATAGCGATTTCGTGCGAAGCAATGTTTCAGCGATATTATTATTATTATAATTACAGGCACCGAGTAGCATAGATAGCTTAAGATAAAAAAAAATTCAATGTGTCATAGAATTTTTATTTTTTATTGTTATAAAATTCAATGTGTCATAGAATTTTTATTTTTTATTGTTATAAAATTCAATGTGTCATAGAATTTTTATTTTTTATTGTTATAAAATTCAATGTGTCATAGAATTTTTATTTTTTATTGTTATAAAATATTTCTAATCTAATTATATTTAATTTTTAATTTTTATTGCTATAAAATGTTTCTATCTAATAATCTAAATTGCATTTTCATTCTTCACTCTTCCAACGCCACGAAAGGTTTCCCGAATGACTTCATGGCACGCTCGATCGGCCATCTTGAGCTTCCTCCAGCGTCTCGTCTTCGGCAACCTCTTCCTGCTCCACAGGTCGGAGGTCGTCGAGCGGGTCCGACGCATCCTCATCGAGAGACTTCTCGATGAACAAGTGGAGGCAGGACGCGTTTTTTTTTTCGTTATTAAAATTTTTTTTACGATTTCACATTTTACTAATTGATTAATCGATCGAATTGGTCATATTCATTTTATGATTATAATTATTTATGTTGTTATTATAATTATTAATTTTATTGTTTTAATTATTTATTTTATTATAATAATTTAATTTATTATTATAATTATTTATTTTATTATTACAATTATTTAATTTATTTTTATAATCACGTTATTTATTTCAAGTAATTTTACTATTTACGACTTTTTTCCGCTGCCGGCCGTATGCAGGTGAGGGAACTTGCAGGCGTAACACTCAGTGGATTCTTCCAGTGCGGATACTTACCTGTTAACGAAGAAATATTGGTTAGTAGCTAATACCGAGAACCTGTTATTATTACGCATCATCATCATCATCATTATTATTACGCGCTGATTATTATTATAGAAGTCGCGATTCACGCTCTAGAAATAACTTCGACTATGGTTTTAATTCTTCTTTCCGTCAACAGACCTACTTCAAGAAATTGGGTTCCACCAAGATAAGCAAGAAGAGACCGGCAGCACAGCAGGTGATGAGCGTACCATCAAACTCTACGCTGAAACCTTTCTCTAAGACGGAAGCCAAGAACACCCTGGAGACGTCCGCCTCCGCGCCCCTGCCGAATTTCCTCGGGTCTCTTCCCCCCGACAAAAGTTCTGGATCCGACGTCGTCCAGCAGGAGCCCGGCGCGACCGTCGATCCGGCCGTCTTGAAGTGCCACGCCGGCATCATAGGGATGTGCGCGTGCGTGTCTGCCGCCCCCTACGACGTGCCCGACTACGTGCCGGACCTGCTGGTGGTGCTCAGCTCGCATCTCAACGACCCGCAACCGATACAGGTGAGTTAGCGACGGGGGGTGGCAATTGCAACTCATTGATGAGACATTTTTGCCCTGTTTTTTAATTAGTTGTTTTAGAGCTGTTTCTTATTTTATTTATTTTATTTAGTTATAAATTCCATATATCTATATATATATATATATATAATTTTAATTATTTATTTTATTTATTTCGATATATTTTTGCAACCGCCACTCATTTCAATATCCAAGATGACCGTGAAGAAGATGCTGGCCAGTTTCAAGAGGACTCATCACGAGAACTGGCACGACCACAAGCAGAAGTTCACGGACGACCAGCTCGTCATACTCACCGAACTTCTCGTTTCGCCGAACTATTATGCTTAATCATAAGATATATATATATAAAGACGAGAGTCGTGATGATGATGACGATGATGATGGTGATGATGACGATGATTATGATGACGATGGTGGTGATTATTGTTGTTGTGAGGGTGCTAATTTCAGAAATGAGTGTGTGTGTGTGTGTTTGGATCTAGTTGATGCGCTCGATGTTGCTTGTTGGCGTCTGTGGTCTTTCTCGGGCAGTTTCTCTACTCGTCAGTCTTGTTCGTTACCTGATACTACAAACCTCAAATTGAACTTTTTTGTGTGAATTTCCACCCACCCATCGCTTTTCTTTCCCACCGTTAGAGAGCGAACGATCGGCTTGATTTAAACCGGAAGGCATATCTCCAGTTTTACGGAATTAAATAATTAATATATCAAATTAAATCGATTTTTTCAACTGCGACGTCAGAATACAAGTGTTGTTTTCTCTCTCTTGTTCCTCATCTTTTTTTACTTAAATATGGTAGTTTTGTTGTAAATTACTAGCTGTATTTCTTTCATAACGGCCTCAATTGTTTGTAATTGTTATTAATATCATTCATGATAATACAAGCGTGATCTAATTACTTAACTATCCCGTTCATTATTGGAATTTACTATATTGGAATAACATTTTCTTATATGGAGATGATTGTTAATTGATGTAGTTTTTTTTAAATTTTATTTCATGGTATATCTTTCTTCTTAATAGATTCATAAGCATTCATGTAGATTGGTAGGAGCGTAATAGGTAACGGACACAGCCGATGTCTTCTTACGACTTAGTTTTCACGTGTCTTTATCGTATCTACGATGATTTCATGAATTTTTTCTTTAGTTAAAAAAAAGCTTTATTTTTAGTTTTGTATAAGAGTTGTACTGAGAAAGTTTTTTGTTTGGAAAAATTTGATTAAAACCGTTTGGTTGTGTGTACTTATTTGGACTTATTGGATTGAAATTAATTAGCGGATTATTATTATTAAACACAAAGGATGGTTTCCTTCTGCTCCTTTCGATGATCTATATAATTTTATCAATTTACTGTTCAGATAGAAAATTACAGTGCATATTAGTCTGGGCATAGCTGATTAGGTTGAATATTAACGCTTAATTGCAAATTACGTATGCAATAAACTACAGATTTTGACACTTCTCCCTCCCCTTGTTGCAGCTCGTACATTTTCAAAACCCCCCCTCCCCCTCTATGCGTACATACGAACTGCGGCTCCCCTTGGTGTGTACATATAGGGGAGATGGAAGCACATTGATCTCTGTTGAGGTTTTTTGGGTGACAACAGTTATTGCCAAAATATCAATGTGTCCCAGAGAATGCCCCCATCTCCCCTACAAGCTGGTCGTCAATATAAAAGTGAACAAGTACTCTGTGCTGTGAAGGAATGTTAATATTATTTATGCTGGTGCATTAGTGCATTTTATAGTTGAAACTAAAGACATAAACTTTCATTGGTTTAAAGTCAATGTCTACAAATTGTCTGTTCAAAAGCATCCTAGTTTTATTAGTTTTATTTTTTTTAATATCAAATACACAAATTGAGCACAAATATTTATTTGTTAAAAAAAACTATTTTAGGGAGTGTATGAATTTAGCTAAACGCAAAATGTTTCGGTGTTTTCGTTTGTTTAGGCATTTTGGCGGCAAAAGATCGGCCCATCTTTCCCAGCCTCTCTAAATAGTCTAATAATAATAATCGCTGACTAACAGCATTAATTTGTTCAATTGTATTCCAGTTTCTTTGTAATTTCATTCCTAAACGACATGGCAGGATTTGATGATCCGGGCGTGTTCTTCAGTGACAATTTCAACGCTCAGGAAAATGACGAACAACAGGTCACCAATCTACAAATTAAAAATCGTTTTCGCGAATTCATTCGTCGCTTCTACGAAACCTTCGAGAGAGGCTACAACTACAAATACAGGTTTTCTTATTTTAAAAAAATACGTCTGATAATCCTTAACAATATAATTCTGATACCTAGCTATATAAAGCCCAGCTCACAACTTATTTGAAATGTTTCAATAAATTGTAAAAAAAAGGTAAATATTTTTTGGCTACTTTTCCAGGGACCAATTGAAAAAGAATTACAATTTGAGAAAATACTTTCTGCAAGTTGACCTCGATGACCTGGCACATTTCGATGCTGAATTGAGCGAGTTGGTTCGGACCAAACCCAGCCTACATCTGCCTCTGGTTTGTTGTGAAAATTTTTAAAATAAAAAAAAATTATAGGGCAGCTAGTTATTCGGCAATCAATCATTTACTTTGATGCGTTGAAGGGGTAGGGAAAGGTACACAACGTGACTAATGTAGGTTCGTAATGGGATTACTGTACTGTAGGTTCGTAATGTGATTACTGTACTGTAGGTTCGTAATGTGATTACTGTACTGTAGGTTTGTAATGTGATTACTGTAGGTTTGTAACATGATTACTGTAGGTTCGTAGCGTGATTACTGTAGGCCAAACCCGTCAAAGTGAATGATTACCTCGACTTTCCATTAACAGTTTGAAGATGCGGCCAAAGAGATCGCCGACGAGGTGACAAAACCTCGGCCGGAAGGGGAAGAAGACGTTCAGGACATTCAAATTACTCTCGCATCGTCTGCTCTGCCCTCATCCGTGAGGGATCTTAAGGTTGGTTGATGATGATAAATTAATATTTCTGTTGCGCCGCATTTTTTGCATATAATGCGCCTCTATGAAAGCCAGGAGAGGAGTTAAAAAAAAACATAATTTGTTTGGTAACATGTATTTTTGGTTAAATTTTATGTTTTTATTGGATAAAATCTAATGAATTAGTTTGTTAATATATATATATCAATTATTGGATAATGGGTGTTGATGATTGCGTGGTTAAGTTTTAGTGATTTGTTATCGGTTATTAATATTTATTACTGACTGCTGAGTAATTGTTATAATTGATTCGTTGGTTATAAAATTCACTTAAGAATATTTGTTGCACAATCTCAAGACGTACGCTACACTCAATCGATTTTACAACGCTTATTCTATTCTATTCCGGTGTACAGTCGGACCAGCTGTCCCAGCTGATCAAGATCCCGGGCATCATCATCGCCGCCTCGTCGGCCAGGGCGAAAGCGACCCGCATCAGCATCCAGTGTCGTAACTGCAAGAACTTCCTCAACAACATCCCCGTAAAGCCGGGCCTCGAGGGGTACGCCATGCCGAGGAAGTGCCCCACGTAAGTTCGCTTTTTATGCTTGTAAAGGTCGTATTTAAAAAATATTGTCGGATATTCTTAAACCTTTCAACTTTAAGACATGATTTTTTTTATTTTAATTATATTTTAAATGAAGAATTATGTTTTTGCAGGGATCAAGCGGGTAGGATTAAGTGTCCGGTTGATCCGTTCTTCATCGTCCCCGAGAAGTGCAAGTGTGTTGATTATCAGGTGTGCTTACTGAATAATTAATTTTAATGAATATTCAGTAGATGCGTTTACTTAGTCATGAATAATTAATAGTTTGTGGCTTTTCTTAAGACAGGAGTAAATTAAAATTTTGTTTGTCGATATCTTATATGTTTCTTGAGACGTAAATCTAAAAAATCTGAACAAATAACAAGTTTCTGAGTGAATAAAATGAAACATTTTGATGCTTTTTTCGTTATTTATTTTGATACGATTGTGGCAAAAAGTCATGTGGAATAATACAGTTGTAATGTAAAGCTATACAGTAATACTGTAAAATAATACTGCAATACTGTAA
The DNA here is from genome assembly GCA_963978895.1 of Erpobdella octoculata. Classification (NCBI taxonomy): domain Eukaryota; kingdom Metazoa; phylum Annelida; class Clitellata; order Hirudinida; family Erpobdellidae; genus Erpobdella; species Erpobdella octoculata. The sequence continues at coordinate 1,864,243 of OZ022243.1, read as the reverse complement.
GTGATATTGTAAAATAATACTGCAATACTGTAAGTAATATTGTAAAATACTACAGTTATACTGTAAAATACTACAGTTATATTGTAAAATACTATAGTTATATTGTAAAATACTATAGTTATATTGTAAAATAATTCAGTAATACTGTAAAATAATATTTTCTTGGAACAAATTTATCAATCGATTTGTTCTTCGCATATTTCGCAGTTGCTGAAACTCCAAGAAGCTCCCGAAACCCTACCCAAAGGAGAAATGCCAAGACACCTCCAGTTGTACTGCGACAGGTACCTGTGCGACAGCGTCGTGCCCGGAAACAGGGTGTCCATCATCGGAATTTATTCCATCAAGAAAGTCGGAATGGGAGGCGGAAAGGTAAGTAACATCCGATGGATTGGTCGGTTTCTAATTTACATATTTATCAGCTCGTTGAATATTAATGAGGACAAGCTTGAGATAGTTAAGTTATTCTCCACTACTTTTTAAAACTCTGCAGAAATATGCGCTTAGGGAATTGACAAATTTAAGCTGCTAGTTATAAATAGGCCTTACCACAGAAAAGCACTCAAACCAGGACCGGTGTCAAAAAGTGATTATTCAAAAAATACGTTAAGCAGAGCGATCACTTCAACAATTACCGTTATTACATTTATTTATTATTACAGTTACTGTTATTACATTTATTCATTATTACAGTTACTGTTATTACATTTATTTATTACAGTTACCGTTATTACATTTCTTTATTACTACAGTTACAGTTATTACATTTATTTATTATTACAGTTACCGTTATTACATTTCTTTATTATTACAGTTTCTGTATTATTACAGTTACCGTTATTACGTTTCTGTATGGAAAATCTAATTTTAGAAAGGAGGAGGTCGCGAGAAATCGAACGCGGGCGTCCGCATGCCATACGTCAGGGTCCTCGGGGTCGAGGTCAGCGCCTCGGGCCCGGGCAGGTTCGGTTTTGGCGGCTCCCTCAGCGTCTCGGACGAGGACGAGTTCCACCAGCTGGCAGCTTCCCCGGACATCTACAAGATGATCTCGAGCAGCATCGCTCCCTCGATTTTCGGCTGCGACGACATCAAGAAAGCCATCGCTTGCCTTCTGTTCGGAGGATCGAGAAAGAGGTTGGTTTTTTATACCAAGATTTAACACAAGTCTTGCACGAAGGCGGGAAAGGGTACTTGCAAAGGCAGCCATTTATAGGCGCATACCCCTTTAGCAATGCGAGTGAACTCCTTGCTTAAGGGAGGCTCGAACTGCCGACCTAACGATCGACAGGCAGACGCTCTGCCACCGGCGTCTCACTGTTACGGCGATGATCTTTAGACATACACTATATTTGTTTTCTATACATAAAACTGTTAATTAGCATATGTTAATGAAGAGTACCATAGATAAAAATAAATAGCTAATTATAATATGTTAATGAAGACTACCAGACGGACTAACGAGAAGAGGTGACATCAATCTTCTGCTTCTCGGCGACCCGGGTACAGCTAAATCACAGCTGCTGAAGTTCATAGAAAACTGCGCTCCGATTGGTGTAAGCCCAGCAGTGTTTATTTGATTATTAATAAATAATAATAATAACATGGCTTAATTAATAATAATAACATGATTTAAATATTGTTTGATATTCAATAATCAAGTTTTATAGTTATTAATGTAATGAAATTTTGGTTCTAAAAGAAGTTGTAACTTATTTGTCTAGTTTGCTGCTGTTATTTTAAAATACCTGTTATATTTAAGCAAATCTGGAAGTTTATAGAAACACTTTTTTCACAGGTGTACACCTCAGGTAAGGGCAGCAGTGCGGCAGGTTTGACAGCTTCCGTCATAAGAGACCCGAGTTCGGTTAGTACACGACCACCACGTCAGCTCGATAAATAGCGTAATAATGGAGCTTGTAGATATTGTTACGTCGTTTTGTAAATAATAGAGATTTTAATTAACTGCCTTCGATTGTCTTAATAAACACTAATAAAATACGTAGTCTCGCCAAAGTGACCGCAATTGGCGACCCCACTACAAGCTGTTACTCAATGTCGACTTAATAAATAAACGTGGCTTTTGTATTTCTGTAGCTGTTACAAAATAGTAACCTTGAAAAAGAATTTATTTTAAACATTTCTCCTGTGGTACAAGTAATAAAATACAGGCTGCCTCAAAATGATCGCTGAAGGTTTAAAAACCTTTTTCTTTTTGCCTCCAGAGAAATTTCGTCATGGAGGGAGGAGCCATGGTCCTGGCGGACGGGGGGGTCGTCTGCATCGACGAGTTCGACAAGATGAGAGAAGACGACAGGGTGGCCATCCACGAGGCCATGGAACAGCAAACAATTTCCATAGCTAAGGTAGTATTGTTTGTGTATATATATGTATATAATTGTTAATTATGCACGGGCTGTTGGTAACTGCGTCTCCCTGCGGGAACTAGGATAGGTAGCGTGACGATCCTCTAACCTGGTTGGTTAAATTTTTTGGTGTTAATTAATCCTTTAATTAACACTTGTATATGTTTGACCGATATTTGGACTGGAATAAATTTATTGGTGTTAATTTATCCTTTAATTTTAATCGTAAATGTATTTGTATTGTATTTAGGCCGGAATAACTACCACCCTCAACTCTCGCTGCTCCGTCCTGGCAGCGGCAAACGGGGTTCACGGCAGGTGGGACGACTCCAAGGGGGCGGAGAACATCGATTTCATGCCCACCATTCTTTCCAGGTTCGACATGATCTTCATCGTCAAGGATGAACACGACGAGACCAGGGATGCTGTTAGTAATCGTAATGATTTTTAGTAATCGTAATGATTGTAGTAATCGTAATGATTGTAGTAATCGTAATGATTGTTAGTAATCGTAATGATTGTTAGTAATCGTAATGATTGTGGTAATCGTAATGATTGTGGTAATCGTAATGATTGTGGTAATCGTAATGATTGTGGTAATCGTAATGATTGTAGTAATCGTAATGATTTTTAGTAATCGTAATGATTGTAGTAATCGTAATGATTGTAGTAATCGTAATGATTTTTAGTAATCGTAATGATTGTAGTAATCGTAATGATTGTTAGTAATCGTAATGATTGTTAGTAATCGTAATGATTGTTAGTAATCGTAATGATTGTTAGTAATCGTAATGATTGTGGTAATCGTAATGATTGTGGTAATCGTAATGATTGTGGTAATCGTAATGATTGTAGTAATCGTAATGATTGTGGTAATGATGATGATGTCATTGATGTGATTATGATTGTAGTAATCGTAATGATTGTGGTAATTGTAATGATTGTAGTAATCGTAATGATTGTGGTAATCGTAATGATTGTTGTAATGATGATGATGCTGATCTTTGCAGAATATTGTATTATTGGTTGAATGGATGTTATTAAAAATTCCGATTAATTTTCGTGACAACGGTGATGAATACAACCCGTTTCATTTCAATCCCGGCGGCAATTGTAGAAATTCTATAAAAAAAAAAAGCTCGGCATTACAGTTACGATTTTCTATTTTCTCCCCAACAGACGATAGCTCGCCACATCATGAAACTGCACATGAATGCCTTCCAGCAGACCCAAGAGACTCAACAAGGTCAGTTGACAATGGACGTCCTCAAGAAATACATCACTTACTGTAGAAAGTGAGTTGTTTTTTCCTTGTTGTTAGTTGGTGATAATATTGTTGTTGTTGTTTGACCCTTTTGCTCTAGATGATTTGTTGGGAATTTTAATGTCCTGTTTGTTGTTTTTTATGCAGTTGTTTGTGATTTTATATCAGATGGCATTCTAGAATGGTACGAATGTCGGTAAAAACAGATGTACATTAGTAGTATCCATTCCCATATTATGGCTGTACATTAGTAGTATCCATTCCCATATTATGGCTGTACATTAGTAGTATCCATGCCCATATTATGGCTGTACATTAGTAGTATCCGTGTCCATATTACTGTTGTAAATTAGTATCCGTGGTCGAGTTAATAATATTTTGCTTCTTCTCTAGTCGTGTTATTAGTACAAAATATCGTAAGTTATTATTCCTATTGTTATCGACTTTATTATTATTATTATTACTCGAATTCAGCAAGTGCGGTCCGAGACTGTCGGTCGAGGCGGCCGAAAAGTTGAAGAACAAGTACATTCAGATGAGGAACGGAGCTCTCGAGCAGGAGAAGGAAACCGGACAGCAAGGAGCCATTCCCATCACCGTCAGGTAGGTTGCTTACTCGTAGTTCCGTATATTTTTTTTACGTTGTGTTTATTAAACGAACAAGGACGTGGTTTGTTATGCGGGCGTGTACAACAGCAACAAATAATCATCGAGCGGTTTTTATATTTCTGTATTATTGATTTTTGTCATTTTTTTTACATAACATTTCTATTAATTAACTGTCTTAATTTTGCAACCGTTCTGTTAAGCCCCCTTTAAGCGGCTTCTGCTGCACACGGCTCTCTATATAAATTGTCATTTTTTTATAATAATTAATAATGATAATAATGTTTTGATATTAGCATGTGTGTGTGTGTGTGTGTCATCAGTCTTTCCGTCACGTTACAGGCAGCTCGAAGCGGTCATCAGAATCTCCGAATCTCTCGCCAAGATGAGACTTTCTCCGTTCGCCACGGATGTGGACGTCGACGAGGCACTGAGACTTTTCCAGGTGTCCACTCTCGATGCTGCCATGACTGGACAGCTGTCGGGTAAGAAGAGATTGTAGTTTGCTGTTGTTGTTGTTGTAGGGTTTTATTTGTTGCTGTTGTAAAATTGTAGTTTGCTGTTGCAGGGTTGTATTTGTTGCTGTTGTAAGATTGTAGTTTGCTGTGGTTATATTTGTTGCTGTTGTAAGATTGAAGTTTGATGATTCTTTGGTTTTGCAAAATTCGTTGCTCTTAAATCATTCAGTTATTTACTTATATAGGTTGGCGTAAGATTGTGTAATTTGAGTAAATGTGTATATTATGATGACGTACAGTAATATATTCGGGATAATACGATAAATATTTGAGATTTGAGTAAATACGATAAATATTTGGGATAATACGATAAATATTTGAGATTTTCCCTCGCAGATGCGGAAGGATTTTCGACGAAAGAAGACCAAGAAGTTCTCTACAGAATCGAAAGACAGCTGAAGAAGAGATTCGTCGTCGGCTCGCAGGTGTCCGAACATGCCATCATTCAAGACTTCATAAAACAGGTGAGCTAACGAAACTCGCTTGAAGGTCGTACAGGTTTTTAGCTGCTGTTGACGATGACGACGTCTGATTGATTATTTGATTGAGACAATTTAGACGGTATGTATGTTTGAGTGAGTGTTCTGTCACGTGTCAACGAGACCATGACGATGATGAAGTGTATTTATCTGCGAAGATGATTGATTCTGTGCTGTATCTCGATTTTAAATTCCAAAATATGTTTTGAAGTCTTTTACTATTCAGTTAATCAAGCCTTTTATTTCTAATTCATAAAAATCACATCAACGCCTGCACTTGGTAGCATAATCGTATTAATATTATAGTCTCAATTGTTCAATCATCATCATCACGAATATGCTTAACTGAAATACTTCCAGAACTACCCGGAAAGAAGCATATTGAAGGTGATGCAGTTGATGCTCCGAAGAGGTGAGTTGCAGTACAGAATGCAAAGAAAAATGCTCTACAGATTCAAGTGAAATCATGATTGAAAACTTTGTAAAACACGTTCAATGTTTTTGTAGAATAACTGAAATTGAACGTTTTCTAACGCCTCAGCTATATAACATATAACTCGGTTTCGTATTTTTGTTAGTTCAACCTGAGTATGTTTAGTATTTTTCTAAAAACGTTTGCATACTTGAACTGTCCCTACTTAGATAAAATCATTTTATCAAATCACTTGATAATTTTTCTGTGTTGAAGTAAAGTGTTTTTTTTTTGTTATTGTTGTGATAACCTTATTATGATAATGATCGGGTTGATACTAGTTTGGTACAATTTTTTTTTTATTTGGGAAAACCCTTATTAATAGTGGACGTTTTATTAATAGCTTCTGTCAGCGTATTTGGACACGGATAAGAAACATTAATATAGTTTCGATGCAGATTGTCTCCAAATTAACTCTTTCATACGTGTTGGATTAGAATCACAACTGAAGCCACTTGTTTTGCCATATGACGATATGAAAGTCTTTTTTTTTAGAATTTTTAAGCAGGTTGATCAATAAGTAAACTTTAATTTATTGATAGTCATTAGTAATTAATGTAATTCTTCTGATGTGAGTTCAGTCATTTGGTCCACTGCGTTCGGGGTTTCTTGTAAATCACCTGTAGCCACTTACCTGAGAAAAAGATGCTGGTTTATTTTGATTTAAAAATCACAATAAAACATTTACCTTTCAATAAAAATAATGAAATTCAACAGCAAACAAGAAATGATATGGACAAGCAATTACTACAAAATAACTGATTATTATTATTATATTGGTATAGGATTAAACAGAGAGCAATATTACGGTAAATCATTATAGATAACCGAATCATTTAAAAAAAAACTAAAATCTTAGTGCAAGTAACTTGGATTGACTGAATTGAACAAATAAAAATCATTAAAAAAGCTACAAAAGAGTGAAACCTAGTTGTTCTCTATGAATCATTTCAAGTTGTGATTATGTATAGTATGTGTAGTTTTCAAATATTCAGTCATTTAAGTTGGTTCTATCAAATTTTCCATCTTCTATATGCATCATCAGTTGTAGCAATATATATAATATTAAAATAATGATTTTGATAACTGAAAATACGATAACGCTGAAAACAACATTCGATCCGAACTACGCACGAAAACCACCCAGAAGGTGTACGATGGTGCCGAGAAGAATTCCGAAAAGTGCTAACGGTAGAAGCCTGAAGAAGAAACTTCTCATCTCCTTCGGCGTCCTGTTCAGCAGGGTCGATATCGTGCCCAGTTTCTTGTCGCTGTACGGGGGATACCTCAGGCTGAAATGTGGGTAGTTTTTTTATCATCACACACAGAAAAAAAATTAAATTTTAAAAAATATTAAAGTAAATTAGATAATCCTGCAGAGAATTATTGGTAATGAGTTGAAGTAGTAGTAGTAGTAGTAGTAGTAGTAGGAGAGTAGGTCGGAGAAGCCAAACAAATGTAATTTTATGATCACGCACAGAAACATTGGTGAGCTCAAGTAGTAGTAGTAGTAGTAGCACATCCATATAATGTTAGTTATGTGGTATTAGAAAGGTGTTGACAGTAATACAGTAAGAGCTCAATTCCTACTGTGGCCTAGTAGTCTTATGTTATCAGAAAATCGATAAACAGATTGAGAGAATCGTGTAAAAAACCAAAACTGGGATTTGAAGGTGATTCTCCATAAATAGCCGCAAATAATGTTCTTTTAGTAATGTACGTTATCCACACATGACACGCAAATACCAATATTGTTATTGCATTAATAATGAGATAGTATTACCACACTTTATAAATATTTATAAAAAATTAAAAAATACTATTTTAAAATATCATTTATGAATATAAAAAAAGTATATGCTCACTCGTTCAAGAACTCCATGTTCTGTGCTCTGACAAGACAGGACTTCTTGTAAGAGAATGCATCGAAGGAATATTTCCCGTGGGAAGAACCCATGCCACTCATGCCCACACCACCGAACGGTAAGGAAGTTACTGTGAATGGAAATGTAATTATGGGAGAAGGATGCATTAAATGTAAACATGTGATGGTAAAGGGTATTTATATAAGTATCACATGTAAGAATAAGATACAGCAAATGTATACGCGTGGATATAACATACAGAACACATTGTGATGGTAAAGGGTATTTATAAAAGTATTATATGTAAGAATAAGATACAGCAAATGTATACACGTGGATATAACATACAGAACATATTGCAATGGTAATTGGGGTACTTATATAAGTATCGCAAAAACTAGAGCTAGTATGACAACTTGTATTTCAACAGTCTACAAGTAACTAAATATTTATTTAGATAAAAATTGATTAGCGAACATAAAAATTGATACAGTTGAGAACTCAAGATAGCGTTGCTTCATTGACAGCATATTTGTTTACGATATATCTTTTTAAAAATATGTAAAATAATGCTTACAAATTACAGAGTATGTCAAAAATAACATCTTAATTTGACTTCAAATTAAGTTAGAGTCTAGTTGTAATTCAAAAATTACTGTTTATTATGAAATTGGCTTTCGAGTGAGGCGAAGAAAATGTTCTATGTGGACGTAGTCATTTTGTTTTTATTAATCGATGTTATATATATTTTTTTTATAACACCAGGTGTTTCAAGACTAAAATGGCTGTATGTCGGAAGAACCTAAGTACTTCCTGTCTTAAATCATATTTGATCTTTTTAACTGTCCCTCCTCCTTTATCCAGTCTTCTGAATCAATATTATAGTTGAAAAAAGACTAATAAATCGATATATATCTCATCGAGAAAAAAAAATTATTAAATCTAATAAGAATGCACCAGAAAATAATTGATTAATTGATTACCAAATTACCACCCCCAATAGTCAAACATGACCTTTAATACATCAATAATCAGGTCATAAACAACAGCAGGCAAAATATATGTAAAAACAAAAAAATTTGAAACTCACAGCTCATCTGCACGAATACGTCGTTGGTGACAATTCCTCCGCTGTGTGTCATCTCGGTGACCTTCTTGATGACCTTCGAGTCCTTGGTGAACAGGTAGATGACGAGAGGCTTGGGCCTGGAAGTAAAACTTTTTAAATGACACAGGAAAACTTAGGCTATTTCGACGGGACATTCTGCCTAAAGCGGCAGTCTGTCCTGGATCGGGACTTGTGGAGGGACCTGATATGGAAAAACGTCCAACCCTAGCCTAGTGTGGACCAGGGACGTTTTAAAAATAAATGATGATGATGATGACGATTCTGGCCGAGAAAATGCGCAACTGGGAAGATTTTAAACGAATTTAAAATGACTTACCTGTCGTTTACGAATTCAATAGCTTCGTCTATGTCCTTGACGGAAATGAACGGCATGATCGGGCCGAATATCTGTCGAATGACAAAACGAAAATCAATTATAAATGGGCCGTGTGACGCGACATTCAATAGTTAAATTGCATGTGATTTTTCAGGAATCAAAAGTAGATTTAAAATTTATTCAATATTAAAGGCCTTGATGTTCATCAATGAATTGATCGCACTGTAAAGATTGCTAAATATTGATTTATTCGTTCATCAATTAATCAAACGATCTATCAAACCATTCATTCATTCATTCAATAATCAATCCACCTACCCAATCTTACATTCATTCATAAATCCATTTATTACACTCGTATAATAATTATTCACTGATGATAAACCCATATAGAATTTTTTTTAATTTTACCAAACAAAACCGCTTGAAGTCATTTTCTGTTCCATAAATAAGAGAATTAAAAAAAAAAACTACAGCACATTTCCACACGACACCCCCCCTCCAGCATAAATGACATCCCCCTCCCCCCCTGTATACTAAAATCAACTGTAACAGTATATATGTATATTTATTAAATAACAAACAATTAATAAAATTATTTGTCACCTACCTCTTCCTGCATGATCTTATCAGTAGCCTTGACATCGGTGATGAACGTGGGGTGAATGAAGAGGGCCTCCTCGTCGTACGAGCCCCCGAACGCGATCTTTCCTTCCGTACCGGAGATCAGGTTCTTCAGTCGGCTAAAGCGTTTCAAGAGGCGAGCAAAAAAAAACCATTTGAAATGCCAAACAAAAAAATTTAAACTTGTTTACATAGAAACTGAAAATAAATAAATAAATAAAAACATAAAATAAAATAAATAAATAAAAACATAAAATAAAATCAAACTTGAAATGATGCTTATTAACGATGTGAGCTATGTTGTCCGAGTTCCTCAGGTCCTCGCCGTAGAACTCCGAGCAGGCCTTCTTGAATTCTTCGATCAGCTGGCTCTATAGGTATTTAATATTCAAATGAGTATTTAATATTCAAATGAGTTATTAATATTCAAATGAGTATCTAATATTCAAATGAGTACTTAATATTCATATGCGCTTTTGTGACTTTTATTTTGTAAAAAAGCGCTATATAAAAAAACCTGTATAAAATAAATAAAAAATAGTATTTAATATTCAAATGAGTATTTAATATTCAAATGAGTATGTATTATTCAAACGAGTATTTAAAATTCAAATTGAGTATTTAAAATTCAAATTGAGTATTTAATATTCAAATGAGTATTTAATATTCAAATGAGTATCTAAAATTCAAATTGAGTATTTCATGTTCAAATGAGAATTTAATATTCAATTGAGTATTTAATATTCAAATGAGCATTCAAAATTAAATTGATTTAAACATCTAAATACCTGAATGCCATGAGTGCAGATAACGTAATCGGGTGAAATGCAAGTCTGTCCGCAGTTACTCATCTTGCCCCATAAGATGCGTCTGGCGGCTATTCTTAGATCGCTCGTTTCATCAACTATAGTGGGACTGTAAGAAAATTAAAATTACGACAATAAGTAAATTAATTAATTAATTGAATATAAATAGAAAAACTAATCATAATAATGCAATAAATAGAGAAATAAATCGAATAATTAGATGAATAAATTGAATAAATAGATAATTAAATTGAAGAAATATATAAACAAATTAAATAATTAGATAAATAAATTTAATAAATAAAGAATTAAATTGAATAATTAGAAAAATAATAGTAGAAGAACAACTACATTTCACACAAAAACTTGTCAATCAATTCAAAGAGTAAGGATCGTAGCGATAGAAAAAAAATGAAGGCAAATCAAATATATAAGCAGTAAAAACAATTAAATATTATTATAAAAAAAAACAAATTAATAAAAAAAATTAATTAATTAAAAATAAAATAGTTTAGATTTATAAAGAAAATGTTAAAATGTTTATAGATTGTGACAGGAATCCTGTCCTAATGACTATTATGAAACACAAGTTTTCATTTAAAAAAACATTGTTTATATATATATATATTAATGTAAAATCGCTGTTTTTACAATAGGTTTTCCCATTGATAGACGTTAAAGGACTTCGAATAACTATTATGGACATTATTATTAAACCAGAAGGTATAACTAGCCGTAACAAAGCTTCATTTATTATTTTCCAATAAAACATCAAAACCATTCTATTGAGCCCGGTATACGATTGGTGATATCGTAACATTGGTGTCAGAATTGGGATACAAGAATGGTTTTGAAATCATTGGATGAGCTTTGGGCGAGTGAAATGAAAGACGAGCTGGAGAAACGTGGCCTGAGCGATACAGGTAAAAAGGACGAACTTATGGAACGCCTCTTAGCCGCGTTAGTGAATGAGGGCTATGGGCCTGACGACGACGAATATCTATTCGACATTGACGAGGAGGCTGTGGTCAAGCGAAGGAAATTAAAAAACAAATTGCTGGAGGAAGAAAGACAACGAGCGAAAGAAAACATGGCAGCACAGAAGAAGACAGGAGAAGGAATGATTCTTGGCCGCGAAAACAAAGTGGCAGCAGCCGGTACAACTGTTGAGAGTTTGGTCGCAGGGTTGGCTGAGGCAGTGGTGGACACGGTTCTGGACCAGCGGGCTGCTGGTGATGTGGGTTGCTGCGGCGAAACCCAATTTGAACTGGAGTCCACCAGCTGTGTCTCAGAGCATGTGACGGATGACGGCCGTACAGACTGCACAAGTCAGGTGGGTCATGATGATGAGCCTGTCAAAGACGGTCATGATAAGGAACCTTGCAAAGATGCTCAAGATGAACCATGCAAAGATGGTGACAGTGATACAGTCGGTTTGGACGTCAAAAACCAAACTAAAGAAGATGAGAAGAATGTTGAAAACGAAATGCAAAACGATGAGGATGAAAGTGACGATGATGATTATAATAATGGCAATAACAACTATGGCTTTCACCCATACAGCGATGGTTCTGAAACGGAAGCCTCCATAACAGACGACGGCACAGAATATTCAGGGTCAGATTTTAGTGAAGAATCTGACTCGGATGAAGCAACCGAGGATTTAGAAACGGACGAAACTCCAATGGAAAAATATGTCAAAGTTAACTTGACAAGAAAAGAAGACACTGATTTGAGAGACGATGGCGATAATTTGAAGAAAGATCCGCTGGACGATACGAAAGTTGACACCGACGAAAGAGCCGAGTTGGAATGTGAAAAGAAAACGTTCGATTGTTGCTTGGAAGAAAACAAACATGACGGCGATGAACTTCTCCAAAACAACAATAGCAATGCAGCAAGCAAAAACTCTAGAAAAAATGAGACAAGAACAGAGAACGGTACCGAGGGTTTTAAATCAGATGAATCCACAGAAGATTCTAGATCAGATAGACTAAGAGTCATTGTGAAATCAAATAACAGTTTGATGAAGGGATTTATTGGATTTATGGAACGTGTTTTCGAAAAACCTTTTGAAGAGTTTCTTGAGAAAGATCTAAAGGATGTGAAGGAAGAAGAAAAAGCAGACAATTCCGATAAACCGTGCAAAGATGTTCAGGACGAGGCATGCAAAAAAGGCTGTGATGAACCGTACAAAAATGGCGACGATGAGCCAAAGAAAGACTCTGTTGATGAGCCAAAGAAGGACTGGAAGAAACTGTGTCAAACGGTCAAGAGACTTGACCATGTTGTTTGCGAATTGCGGTCAAAGCCACGAGTAAAGATCAAGGTATTTTGGTGTTCGTGGCCGAGTCGCATTTCTTAAAAGCGATATGCTGTTCGGGACGAACAGAATTAAGAAGGGGGTAATAATGTAAAATCGCTGTTTTTACAATAGGTTTTCCCATTGATAGACGTTAAAGGACTTCGAATAACTATTATAGACATTATTATTAAACCAGAAGGTATAACTAGCCGTAACAAAGCTTCATATATTATTTTCCAATAAAACATCAAAACCATTCTATTGAGCCCGGTATACGATTGGTGATATCGTAACAATATATTCACGACTCGCCTTTTTCCTCCAAGCTCCAGAGTGACGGGCGTCAGGTTTTTAGCGGCTGCCTCGTAGATTATCTTCCCAACGACGGTACTTCCGGTGAAGAAGATCGTGTCGAATCGTTCCTTCAGCAGCTCCGTAGTTTCGCTCACGCCTCCGTTTACGACTTTGATGCAATCCTGGAACGTTTTTTTATATCGTTTTGTGATGCAGATGAATACATAAGCTATGCGATAAATGAATAATCTTGTAGTTTTTAATAAATTTGAGGCTTCAAATTTTGCAACTTCCTCAATATAAAAGATGAAATCAGATTCTTACGTTGTCGAGATATTTGGTTAGAAGCTTTTCCAAAAGGGAGGCTGTGTTTGGACTCATTTCTGATGGCTTTAAAACTATGCAACAGCCTGGAAATTAATGTTTTCAATTTAATAACTTTTTATATTAAATGCTTGTTTAATTTTGTAATAATTTTTTTTAATAAAAGAAAATAACGGTTCAACTTTCTACGAATTTTCATTCAAATAAATAAAAGTTTAAAATATAAAAATAATCACCTGCAGCAAGAGCACCAACAAGAGGACCGATGGCCACCTGGAACGGGTAATTCCATGCGGATATAATTAGAGCGACGCCGAGAGGCCGTGATTGGACGTGAGCACTATCCAATGCCGTCAATAAATTTTTGGATGCCTAAAATAACACAATGCACATATAATTAAATTTATTTAAAATTAAATATCTATAAACACAGTATTATAGAACTCCTATAAATACAATATTATTATAGGTCTTGGCTTCAGGTTCTGTCGACATGGTTTAAATTTTTTAACTCAAGGCATTTATGTGTCAAAATGTAACCCAAATGCTCCCCAATCTATTATTAAACAAAAAAATTTTAATGATAAAATCTTGTATTAAAATACAAAACTTGTATTTAAATAATACAACATTAATTGATACAAAATCAAACCTTCTGTGGGCCCGCCCACTCATCCAGATTATCAAGAGCAGTCACAATTTCTCCTCTCACTGTGTCCACCTCCATGACCATTGTTTCCATATAAGGCTGTAATTAAAACAATATAGTTATTGAATAATATAAGGCTGTAATTAAAACAGCATAGTTAATAAATAATATAAAATTGCAATTAAAACAATATAGTTCCTGAATAGTATAAAACAAAAAAGGTAAGGAAATTATTGCCTTATTGATAGGTGATTGCATGTAAATAGAATCATTTGTAATCAGCTGATAAACTTAAAAACAAAAACCAATATCTTAGATATAATTCGACAATCGTCGACAGCAAGCTGAAGCTTTGCTTCTTAAAACAGTAATCATTTACTTTGACGGGTTTGGCCTACAGTAGTCACGTTACGAGCCTACTGCAGTCCCGTTGCGAACCTTTCCCTAACCACCTCAACCCGGCAAAGTAAATGATTGCCCTTAAAACCCACCTTCCCTAGGTCTCTTTTGAGGGCACGTCCTATTTCTTCTTTTTCATCTTCAACTAATTTGAACAGCCTCTTCAACTGCTCTTTTCTCCATGTGATATCCATGGTTTTGCCGGTTGCAAAGGTTTTTCTCAAACCCTGTATCATCTGCAACATTAAAAAAAATTTAAATTTAGAGGATAGTTTTAAATAATTATCAAATAAAAATTACAACGTTCCTTTCCAACCAAGCATAACAGTAAAATCATTTCATCAACAATTCTATTATTTTTAATTAACAAATAATATTTTTTATAAAATACCTCGCTAAACATTGCGACACGTTCCATTGACAGACAACAGACGACAACTCTAAAATTACACCAAAAATGTCCGAAAGACGCAAAACTACGACAGTCAAGCTGATAACGTAGACGTAGTAATAAAACACACAATTCATTTACAAGGCGACAAGGCGATCACGCGCTAGACACAAGGCATTTTTATAATCGTTCCAATCACACGGGCGCATGAAGAAGTGTGCAGTCAGTAAAGTTCATGCTTCTTTATGACTGATGACGTGCTTTTTTGATGACTTGCTTTTTTAATACACATCATCAGACTTTGTTTCATTTAAATAATGTATTTCTTTATTGATTTTTATTTCTTGTTTTTATTTGATTCATCAATTCTATAATGTTTATGAACGCAAAAACATTATAGTCGTGAGACCTATAAACTTCACTTCTCTCCTCTTAAGGAAAGTGCGAGACCCACTTATTAGCCCTGAGACCATTCTTATCCGACCTTTGTATTACGACAGGGTACTGGGTTCTCATGTGCAAACTAGTTTTAGTGGTAATTAAAACAAAACAACAAATTACATTCATTTATGTACAATAACTTTTAATATTTATAAGGTGCCCTAGCTAATAGAAAACCAGTCTTTTTTCGTAAAGACACACACAACTTTTTGAAGATTAATGAACATCTTTAGTTTGGTGTCAATCCCTTCATCGCCTGATAAAACTCAATTAAATGCCTTGGCTCCTAGCTAAGATTTTGCAGACTTTTTGTTACTTATATTTTACTGGTAAAATTTGATAATCCAACCACATAATATATAAAGAGTTAATAGTGTAAAAAGGCTGAACTTATCTACCATTTAGAGCTTGATCCCAATAAGTCCAAAAAAAAGTCCAAAACTTGAAATTCATGGGTCAGTCTTCTGAATTTTTTTTATTATGTCGAATTGTTTTAAAATCTGTTTATTTTAGTAACAACAAATTTTAAATATTTTAAATAATAAAAAAATATATATTCAACAAAGTTAAAATGGATATAAAGAGGGGTTGAGAAACTTGCTAGAAGTAGCAGAAGAACTCTGCACATCGCCAGATTATTTATGTTCAGACCTGGGGAACTAAACACTTTTGTTTTATAAACAAAAATACCAGATGTTAATTTTTTTCCGAGTCCGGGGTTTTATTAAAAAATTGTAATCAAAGTTTAAAAGCTGACAGTTGCTGCGGCGGCTCGATATACTATTGTTTACAATAATAACTTGGCAAATTTTATTAACATCTCTAATAAACAACAATAACGTTTATATGGCGGAGCAAAATCTCGTCGACGGCTTACAAAACTTGCGAGTTGTGGCCGCTTACGATTTAGCAGTCATGGACGATTTGGCTCGTGATTTTGCAAACGCCCTGGAAGACTTTCCAATGACTGTTGTAAGGCTGAAGAGCGGAGGAAACGAACAAGGTAGTAAGTATTATAAAAATAGACAGCTGGGCTTATGAAATTCTGCCACTGGTTTTTTTTATTTTCAAGATTATCACTCAAAATCTTAAATGCATTATTATAAATTGATATAATAATAATAATAATAATAATAATAGGTAAGGTTTCCCACGGACGGCCCGTGCCGAAAAATAATCGTATTATTTTTATTTTGTCACAATAACATAAAAAAACAAATTTAATACCAATTTTAATTTAAAAAAAACATTTATCGTAATTTGAGAGACTTTGAAAACGTAAGTAGTACCCTTCCAAGCCCTATTTACATCGTAGTTGTGAGTGGTGAGGTACGATGATCGTATGAATGAAATGAATAAAAAATAAATAAAATTAGTTTATAATAAAATTTTATTTAAAAAACAAACTATCAGTTGTAAATAAAAATTCCATTAAAATTTTAAAACTCACCGCCCGTTAACTCGGGACGGTTTGCAAGAAGTAAGAAAATTGGAAATTATTAAACTAAGTTAACTTCTTTAAATAAACAAAATTTCAAATTTTTAATGAAGAAAAACTAAAAAATAAATGTTAAAAAAAGTAGTTTATTCGAAGCAACGTCAAAATTTGAATATTTGTAAGCGAACATTGTGTATTTGCGTCGTTTAAACTTTTCCTTCAAATCCTTCGTTTAAACTTTTCCTTAAAACTCAAACGTACATAAATTATAATTACATTATTTATTTTTTTATACGACATTTTCCCATTTTAAATAAATTACTTATACTAATTATCATAATTTTTAAACTAGTGTTTACTTTTAATCGTGTTTATAGTTAATTATAGCCGAGAATTATGTATTAATCCGCCACACGGGCCGTCCGTGGGAAACTTTACCTAATAATAATAATAATAATAATAATAATAATAAAATGCAGTAGAACTAATATTGTTTTTATGCACAAATGAATTTCATTTGTGTGAAAATTTGAATAGAAATTTTACTGAAATTTTTGCAGTAATTTGGAGTGCATTATTGTTTGTACTGTTTTTACAGAGCACAGTTGTGCTTGTTTAATATGTTCAATTGCTAGGTTATGGTGGCTTAGATGGCTGGTGTCTACCTGATTTGCCGACCTCCGAGTTGCCGACCGCAATGACGTATCAAATTGCCGACCGATGTTTTTTAAGATCGTACCGAGTTGCCGACCTCGTCAAAAAATTTTCTATTTTATTTTCATTTTTAGCTAATAGAATCGTTCAAAAATAACGAATCATTTAAATAATCCAACTGAGACTAAAAAGAATCGTTCAATCTTATTTGGTTCATTTACATAATTAGCGTGGAGGTGGAGCTCAAAGAACTTGCCAGCCAATGTCAAAGAGCCTCAACTTTAAAAGTAAACGTAAATTAAAAAGCAGCTCTACTTTATTCTACTAACATAATAAAGTTAAATATGCAAATAATGGATAAATAAATAAACGTAACTATTGCAGCTCTACTTTATTCTACTAACATAATAGAGTTAAATATGCAAATAATGGATAAATAAATAAACGTAACTATTGCGCAGCAAACCAGTAAGAATCATTTTTATTGTTAAGAAAATTTTTTTTAATTAATATTAAAAATAATTATTGTTAAAAAAATTTAATGAAGAATAAAAATATTATTTTTTATTTAAATTGACACTGTACTGAACAGTACGCAACAGTCTGTATGTATCAATTTTACCAGCCACATGCTGGGAGTGTGCCTTTGAAATTTTTTCCTCCAGTCGGATATATTTCGGCTTTCTTGGAGGAGATGCACCAGCTTCAGATTTGCTTATGTCTTTCTCAGCAGAGGCTTGACAAATCTTGATTGCGTGGATGTAAATAAATATATTGGGATGGACAATTTTATATATATATAGCAAATTGTTCATTCTTATTTAGTTTATTAACTTAATTGACATGGAGGCGGAGCTTACCGAACTTGCCAGCCAATGTCAAAGAGCCTCAAGTTTAGTTTATTTACATTAACTCATTCTTTTAACAAAAATAATATTGCTGTAGTATAAATGAATTGTATTATTATTATTATTATTGTTTAAATACAAAATAACAAAGAGTTGTTTTTATTTTCTTGGTGGTCGGCAACTCGGTACACTTTGATAAAACGCTGGTCGGCAAGTCAGACGTTATTGGCGAAAATCGATGGTCGGCAAGTCAGACGTTATTGGCGAAAATCGATGGTCGGCAACTCGGAGGTCGGCAATTCGGTACGGCACCAGATGGCTGTATTTATTTGATGATCCATCAAGATGTTGAATTCATTATTGGCAACCTGCAGTATCTACTTCACATCATTTTATTTTTTAAATAAACAATCAGTTTTTTACGCCACATTACAGATGACTTAACAGGTAACCTTCTTTTTCTCCAGCACAGATACAAAAAATTCAGCAATGGATAACTTTTATAGGTGGCACGCGAGAAATAACATCAAGGAATCAGACTCAGCAGTTATGCCTTCATTATCATACAAGTCATTTAACATACACATTTAATAATTCAACATTTGACTTTATGGAATTATACAATATATCAACACAATCATGATAATTTTTATTTAAAATTTTATTAATGATGGAATTTATTTAAATTATGACTGAATTTATTTAAATTTGTCTGAATTTCTTTTAAATATGTCTAAATTTTATTAACTCTGTTACTACCAATGGGTTCAAAACCGACCACAGATGTACTTTGACAAGCTGGCCCTGCTAGACCCATGATTCGATGAAATTTTTGGGTCTTTGTATAAATGTTCCTCCTCCCCCTACAAGATCCTTGATTTTTTTTTAATTTGGTCATAATTTTGCCAAATTCTGATCATTGTTATTATACCCTTGGTAGTAGCAGGGTTAAATTATGTCTTAATTTTATTCAAGTATGGCTGAATTTTATTTAAATACGATCGGAGATATGATTTAAATGCGGCTTTTAAATTTCAGTTCGAAGAAGGAGGTTCAGGAAGAGAAGGCAGAAGGGCACGCTTCCCATCTTCAGCGAATCAGACAGCGACCAGGAGAAGATGGTGACCAATCACAATTTCGGCCACAGAAAGGTCAGCGAATCGGATTCGGATGACCTTGAACTTTTCATCAGACCAAAATATTCGTTGTCGAGGTAGAATTGTGGAATTTTTTCAACTAACTTGTCCGAAATTTGAAAATTTAATTTTTCTTTGATTAAAATAATGTGTATCGAGCATGGCAAAATGAGAGTATTTAAATAATTATGAACACAATAAAAATATTAATTTAATTTAACATTTTAATAACGATTGTCATCTTTATTAATTTTGTTATTAATATTATTATGAGTATTGTACAGTGACCTCTTTGGTTCCAAAGAACTAACTAAAAAGTGTCATTATAAAGCAGTTAATGATATAGATAAATTTTACTGTATTATTATTATTATTATTATTATTATTATTATTATAGCAATTTTGTAAAATTTGACGATTACAATTCCACGTCTCCGTCAGGTTTCCGGCAATTTCGGCTCCTCTCCTCGTGGAATCCGATTCGGTGACGGACTGCCTGCCTCAGAATCATCCACCGAGAAGGAGAAGGTTTCTCAAGAAAATGAACGCTGAAGACGATGCAAAAGTAATTTTCTGATGCGTCAGAATCCATGTTGCATCAGAATGTTTGTTTTTATTTCTGATGAGATTTTGCTGGTTTTTTGCATGTCAACACTGTTCTATTGATTATGACCGAGCGCTATTGCACGTCATGGAAATAGCGCTATACAAATAAATAGTGATTGATTGATTGATACATAAATACCTACATACATACATACATACATACATACATACATACATACATACATACATACATACATACATACATACATACATATATACATACATACATACACACATACATACATAGAGACATCGGAAATTAGGTATGTTGATCTTCAAACAGCTCGACATGAGAATGGAACTTCCCGTCGACGAAAGAGTCATCTTGAGCAAAGATCTGAAATGCAAGATACGCCTCTTCAGCGACATCGCCTCGTCGTCGTCGTGCTGCGGACATCCGAGCCTGCCGAGCTGCGCCAAGAAGAGAAAGCGAAGCGTGAGGGAGAGCAGAACGTGTCTCGACACGTGCGAGATACACGTTGACGTGGAAGGAGGAGGAGGTGGCGGAAGCTGTGGAAGGTCTGTGCACGTGTTTTCTACTCCGTTTTGGTCGTTCGTTCTAGGCGTATTGAAAAAGTTTCAATTTTTTTTTCTATCATACGAGCAGAATTTTGAGTCCGTGCAGCTGTAAGAGTGAAGCTGAGAACAGTGCCGGAGACGGAAGAGAGGGTTGGAGTTATTTCCATTTTATTCTAATTCATCTCGTGTTCATTCGGTATAAATTAAATTTAAATGTATAATTTTTATCAGATAAGTTTACTTTTAGCACGAGTGCCGATATTTGTTTATACTAAAGGCTCTAATTACGCACAGGAGATGACGAGCAGAGCGATTTCTACTTCGAATCCGACCAATCGTATCAGCAGCAGCAACCGGGCGGAGGCGAATCTTCCGCCCAACAACTTTCCTACTTTTCATCGACGTCGTCTTCCAAGCTGGCGGGCAGCGACAAGCAGTCCAACGGCGCCAGGAAGCCCTCGGGTCGCCAGAGAGAGATGATCATGAGGAGGGACGTCACGAAGAACCAGACGCTCAGGAATTTCCTGGACGAGAAAGTTCAGATATCTTCGGTTGGTCGCGTCCGGATTTGTACTCGTATCGGTGTTTCGATATGACGTCATCACTATCATCACCATCATCACTATCATCACCAGCATCACTATCATCACCAGCATCACTATCATCACCATCATCACTATCATCTCCATCATCATCTCCCCCTTACCATAATCGCTATGTCCGTCATCGTCGACAGAGCGGAAGACTTTTCATTCCTGCCAAGAGGCGACTCGTCGACGCTTCCAAGTCGCAGCACGACGACGAAGAAGAAGAACTGGAAGTGGAAGCATGCGCCGCGTCGCCCCCACTGTCTCTTCCCCTCTCGACCGTTCACCGTCGCCTACCCACTCCTCCTTCTCTTCAGTCTCTCTCTCATTTATCCACTCCTACGTTTCTCTCGACCTCTCACCATCTCTCCTCCCCTCCGTCCGCACTCTCCAGCCCTCCTCTCCACGGGCACAAGCGACACAAGGGTTGTCACGTGACGGCGACCGAAACAGATGAAGGTGCATTTGTTTTGTTTAAATATTTTTATTTTATTTTTATTTACGTTTTATTTATTTATATATGTTTTATTTGGAAAAATTTTTAGGAACAGTTGGCTTTTATAGACACCGAGAGCATAATTACGTGTTACACGTTAAAGTTTAATTGCACGAAAAAAGTCGGGTTTTTAATGTTTTTTTTAATTTTTATTGATCTTTATCCTCTTCAGATATTTATAACGATGCACATTTTGTTTGATTTTTAATTATTCATCTTCAAACTCGCGGGTCGGTAATCATTCTCTCCGCTTATATTTCCAGCCATGCATGCGTGGACTGCCATCCGGAAAGACCAGCAACAACAACAGCAACACTCCAGCTGCAACAACGACAGCAAGTCGACGCGATCGAACCGGAAGAAGAAACTGTTTAATTTTGTGTCCGGGCTTCTGAGATGATGACGATTATGATGATTATGGTAAGGGGGGAGATGATGATGGTGATGATGATGATGTGAAACAGTGGTTATGATGTTGTTAACCCTTATCAGTTAAACGCCATTTGCCATGCATCATTCATGATTATTGTACATAGCAAAAGAGTTTTAGACGTCTTGTTTTTTTTGGGAGGGGAAGCATATTAATTGTATTTATTTCTCCAATAAAAATCGATAGATAATTTTTTTAATAATTTGATATAATCTTGGATTCTTCTTTTTCACAAACGAGCATCATTCTCTAGTCAGCGTCCAATCACCGTCATCGTTCAAATTCACTTTTCACCGGTTGATGAGAGTTCGACCTTTACCTCACAGCTCTTCCTATAAATAATCCTGTTGGATGTTTTGTTTTTAAAAGTCTCTTCACTACCGTTGTGTTGTAACGCGGTTGTTGGTTGTCTTGTCAAGTCTCGTTGTTATAGATATAGACAGATGAGCTACAACAACAACATCACTAATTAATGAATGAATCCTTTTTTTTTTTGTTGGGTTTTTTCAGTTGTCACTTGAAACTTCGTTTCTGAGTAAAATTTAGTTTTCATGAAGGTTGTTTTGGTTTGTTTGGTTGGTTGGTTGGTTGGTTGGTGGTTGGTTGGTTGGTTGGTTGGTTGGTTGGTTGGTTGGTTGGTTGGCTGGTTGGTTGGTTGGTTGTTTGGTTGGTGGGAGTGAGAAAGAAAGTGAATGTGTATTCGGATCAATCTATGTAGTTGTTCATCAACTGGCGCTAATACTATTCAACTAGCAGGGTCGTTCTATTTAGCGAATAGAATAGTGATAGAGGGTAAATCTTCCGGTCGTGTCGTCATCACCCGCTCCAGGGTCTGTCAATTTTATCCTTACAGATGTTCTTATAAGAGTGTGTGGTTCGGCAAAAGTTGACCCAGGGGCATCCCAAGGACTTTCTGCAAAAAAGTTTTTCAAACTAAAATAGGTTATTGTGAAGTTTTATCAGAGAGAATTTTTGGAAAAAGTACCTACACGGCTACTACCTTCCACCACAACCCCCCCTCCCAGGTCATCAGCTATATTGGGAGGAAAATAAGCGTGTAAGGATTTTTTTAAAATTTTCGAATATGTGGATTTTTGCTAATGATTGCTAAAATGACAAGCTACTGCTGATAACTCAGTGTGTATATATATATATATATATATATATATATATATATATATATATATATATATATATATATATAGAATATGGCGTAGTGACTAGATTATTTGCAGTTTTTTGCTGCATAATTGTAATAAACATATTTTTTATGAAAATCAAACGACAAATTCATTTATATTATATGATAGACCATGTATATATATACGCTTGGTACAGGTGTACCATCCTGTCATAGATTCGCGGCAATTTAGCAGACTTATATTAGTCATCAACGTCACGATTTTCTTACACAAGACTGCTTGCATAATTTAAGAGACTTATTATTTGTCATAAAAAGTATAGAATTGCTTCTATAGATTACTGCAGTTGTATCATGTCTGTTTCAAGCATGAATCCAGTAACAGTGGCACATAAAACATTTATTATTTTAGTTTATAAGGAAGAGTTTCTTTATTAAACTTTTTTGCAGAAATTTTTTTCTTGTTTTTGGTCTTTAGTCTCTACCAGTTACATGAGGTAATTATCGATTTCTTATTTTTTTTATTTGAAATTTATCGACCCAATTGAATTTTTAATCATATATGTAGGTAGGTACACTATAGGTACATCAATAGAGATACCACGGGGCTTCAGTAGGGTACACCACTATTGTACAATTTATTTCATAAAGGTATAAGACTTGAATGGCTTGATGATGATTTATTTCATAAAGGTAAATACTTGAATGGCTTGATGATGATGATGACGATGACGATGACGACGATGATGATGATGATGATGATGATGACGATGACGACGATGATGATGATAATGATAGTCGATCTAGTTGTTTACCGATCCGAATTGAATCATTTTATTGTATGCTTGATTTATGCCCATCACTAGGTGCTACGTTAAGGGCTCTGGCTATAGCGTAAATCTACTATATACCCATTGCGGTCCTACTCAAGACCTTGACGCAGATGGTGCTCCTGATTAGAAATGTCACAAGATATACTACTTCAAAAGATCAGGTGCAACTTATAAGAGCCTAGCTATTACCGTTGCCTCGATGCCATCGTTTATTATGGTTACTTTGATAGAGGCATCTTCATCTTCATAAAACTAGGTAAGTGTATTAATAGATATCTGTACCATCTTGATAAGTTGGACGTCACTGTTCGTTAGATAGGTAACGATAAAAAATACATCGCACTTGGATAATTATATAAGTATAAGGTAATTTCTGTGTGTGTGTGTGTGTTTGCTTGTCACTACTGGGCAGGTGGAGCAATCTAAAAAAAATTGGCTAAGAGTTAGTCCTCATAGGGGATAAAAAGTTAAGTTTATGGTTACAACTTGAGAGAAAAAGCAAGAGAGAAAACAAACAAGAGAAAACCCTCGGAAAACGCCGGGTATTCAAAGACCAACCAACTTTCAATTTATTGTAATATTAAAAGACCAGATGTTAAGTAATCCGTATCATGCTGGCTCGATCAAGGAATTCTATATAGATGTTCATGGCTATATAAATTCAATATCAATTGGAACTGACGATGACCTGGTATGTGTATATAGGACGTATACACAGTTTGAATGTACAACAAAGAGCTATGTCAACATGTAGGCAAGTGAAATGACACTACAACGAGGCCACACTCAGTAGAAGCACCTGTAATTAGACAATATAAATATGTACAAATGTACAAGTAGATCAGGTTGTTTACAAGATTGTATTACTATTGAAATAAAAAAAATAATAGAATAGAACAGACGCTATTTATGGTACCTTATATTTTCTATTTTTGTAGGGGTAATAACGTTATGCACTTTCAGATTTCTGATGCAGAGTGTGGGTGGCAAGTAAAAGCTTTTGTGAGCCCATATATAAGTTGTTTGGGTTTTTCACGTACACTATGTGATAAATTTTAACCACGACGTGCGCTACCTAATGCTGGAGGCCTTAACTTGTAACTTATACTAACAAACTTTTCTTCTGTAATATATAGGTACCTACGACTATACTGTCAATTTAGCAGCTGAGCTGGTTCAAATTAACCTACTGCCCATTTTATTATAAGGGAATTATAATAAATATAAATAATTATAAATTATAAATAATATATAATATAAATAATTATAAATAAATATAGTAAAATCGCTCTTCGTGTGACATATACAATATCAATTATGTAGGAGAAATCTATAACTATCTTCATTGTATCTATCTATTTATTATAATAAAACGCTATTTATAAGACATCAAATCGGGGCCGATTTTGATCGGGGCGGTTTTCTTGCAAACCTGCTTCACAATGAATAACGATTTTGTATAGGTGACATTAAATAAAACTAACGTGCCAATTCATTTATAGTAATTAAAAATATTAATTATCATCAGTATATACTTGTATATAATAACGTCTGCTTAGTCCTGTGTTGTGTTGGTCCACTATAATCTTATATTAATCTTAGTGATCACTCGATCACTCGTACAATAAAGAAGTTTGTATATAAGTACGTCGGAGAGTATCGTTGTGCACTGAGCGCGTTTATTTTTGTAGTGTACATAATAAAACAGTACGAATTTGATAATTTTGTTACTAGCAGGCGTTCGAGTATTTATTGTGAACGAGAAGCTATTTCTAAAAAACACACACACATCCCTTTTATATACCTACCTAATCTTCTGCTGTTTACATTTCTGAGAACACCTGGGAACCTAAATTGGCCGTGTACGGGTACGGATACCTGTATTTATTAAATGCTAATTTATTAATCACGTTTCAACGTACTCCTTTCGAACCGGATTTGAGATTTTGAATTTAAAAATAAGAGAAGTATCGGCGCAAGTTAACCAACAGAATATTAATCTGTTTATTTACGTAAGTAAATAATGTAGTAGTAGCGTCAAAGAAAAAACTGAAGAGCTTACTGCCAGACTTTACGGATACTTTTTCAAGGACGCTGAACATATTTTGATGAATAATTTATTACGGTGATTAAACTTTTGTAACACGTAGCGTTAAATTGACGACGGATGTTAAAGTAAAAAGTAAAGCTACGTACGTCGTACATATACATACTCGAAATATGGAAGAACCGAGACTAGTTTCGTATTCTAACGAACGTCAGAAACCACCTCTTCCCGTCAAACCGTCGATAAATATCGTTCACTATTTACAGAAGCCAAACCGAGCAAAAGTTGAAACGCGAATAAGCCTGCCAGAAAGAAAGGCATCTCTGGCCGATTTGGCCGGCCCGTCTACTTTGTCTACTCCGAAAATGAGCGAAAGAAAAAGATATCCAGGATATTCTGCTGGCGAAACTTCTACTTCCGAAGGTCGTACAGCATTCAGCTCAACCGAACAAATAGCAGCTCCGGGAAATTTGTTGAGTGTTTCTTCGAATTTAGAGCCGAACGAAAGCTTCAACGAAGATGACTCTGAAATAGAGCGAAAGCACGAAAATATCACCGCTGCAAAATCTCGCCCGAGGAGCATTTCCGATTATTCGAGGCAATTTTGCGATTTGGAACTTTCGTCGAAAACTGAAGACAAGCTGAATCGCGTAAACGACATCAAATCGACATTACCGACGTCGGACCGAGCGCCCGCGTCGTCTCTCGAGATGCCCGACAGCCGATGTCATCATCGGGTGGATGAAAATCTCAATAAAACTCAAACAGACGAACCAATAACGACGAGTCTAAAAAACCACGTCATCAACGCGGACTCCGCTCAATACCATCATCAAGAGCAGCTGGTTTACGGTAGCGGGGACGGTGGTGACGCCGACTCGGATCGTTCTCGACACGGAGCGTCCGATTCCATACCGGACATCATTTCCGACCACGTCAAGCCGAGACCCGCCTCTTCGCCGATCGACTCCACCGGAAATCCTGCAAAACAGGATCGAAGCAGCCTCGTCAGAGCTGCCAACGACAACGATTTCTCTGCGGACGATGCCGCCAACAACAACAACAACAACGTGGCAGATGGCGGACAGAACTCGCTGCCCGGTCAGTACAAAAGTTTTCATTGTTTACAAAAGTTGTTTTTAAATCATAAGTGATAGTAATGTAAATAATAAATACCATTGAAAGTTACAAATCATAGTTTCTTTGTGAGAAATAGATTGATGGTTCAAATCAATACTTGATTGATTTGTGATTTACACATGAGAATTGCTTATTTAATACATTTGTAACAAGTTTTTATTGTAATGAATGAATGAATGAATGAATGAATGAATGAATGAATGAATGAATGAATGAATGAATGAATGAATGAATGAATGAATGAATGAAAAACACCTTGGCGATAATACGGCCAAGCGTGGAATTTCTAATTAGTGCATTTTTTCGGTTATTTATGAAAATCATTTTCGCTGCGAGCCATAAAATTCCTGAATTCATTAAACGGTCGAGTCTTCTTCTCTTTTTGGACTCGTTGAATCAATTTCAATTCGCTCGATTGGATTGCGTCAATCGATTCAATCCAACTGACAAAACAATCAGCAAATAAACTGGCAAATCAATCAGTAGATCAACTGGGAAATCAATCGGCAGCTCAATTGCCAAATCAATCGGAAAATCAATCATCATCTGCAATCGTGCTGCAAACTAATTTACGAATAAAAATGTCTGCTTGAATATAAACTTCGATGATTTTAAATTATTCACCTGTAATGAACTCTTTTCCAGGTCAACAGACTGGAAGTACGACCATCCCGAACGTCTCTCGGAACAGCGGCGGCGATGATGATGATCTTTCCGACCTTCCTTCCAGGAGAGCCGTACTCAGAGGACACTCAGGTGGGTTATTGTAATCATCATCGTCATCGTCGTCATCATCATCATCATCATCATCGTGATCATCATCATCATCGTCATCGTGATCATCATCATCATCGTCATCATCATCATCATCGTCGTCGTCATCATCGTCGTCATCATCATCATCATCATCATCATCGTCGTCGTCATCATCGTCATCGATATTTTTGCTATATCAGAAACAAACTTGTGTCAATCTGTTTTTCAATTTTATTTCATAAAATATATTTAAGACAGAAAATCTTCGATGAGTTGATTTTGTTGTTCGAACGTTTTTCATTCTTTTTTCATACAACTCCCAATAAAACCATCACTTCAAAGTGAAATACTTGAAAATACTCGACTTAATCTGCAACCGATGATGGTGATGATGGTGATGGTGATGATGATGATGGTGGTGGTGATGATGATGATGTTGATGTTGATGATGATAGTGATGATGATGATGATGATGATGATGATGATGATGATGATGATGATGATGATGATGATGATGATGATGATGATGAGGATAATGATGGCAATGATGATAGTGATGCAGTAAGAAGTAGAATAAGAACAATGAATACAATAATAATAATAATATCTATTATAAAGGAACAATGTTGACACAGTTGTCAATAGAATAATAATAACAATAAAATAATAGAATAATAATAACAATAAAATAATAGAATAATAATAACAATAAAATAATAGAATAATAATAATATTATCAATAGAATAATAATAACAATTATAAAGGAAAAATGTTGACACAGTTTTCAATAGAAATATAGAAATGTAGAAATATTAAAGGAATGTCTTGGAATTACATTAAGAAAATTATTGAGCTAAAGTGATGGATTGAAAAAGTGTGCAAAAGTTTTTCTAAAGATATCTTTTGAAAAATTTTGCGAATATGATCTATATATGTATAGATATACAAATATAAAGCAAAGTGTGCAACATTGCTGTTGACTTCAGTAACTGCTTGCTTACTTTGACATCTTATAAGTTTTCACAAAGCTTAGTTCAGGCAGAACTCCATTGCAAGCCAGTCCCAAGCCTGGATAAAGAAGGAGAGACAGTTAAAAGGATCAATTTATAATCCACGACAGGAAGTACTTGGGTATTTCCTACATTTCAATCTTAAAACAACCGGCGTAAATGACTGTAAACTATTATGAAACAAAGTTCAGGCAGAACGAATCTTTTATATTAGTAACTTTTTGTAATAGAAAAAAATAGCTGCTTCGAGTGACGTTTTGTAGAACCATTTGAAGATTAAAAAACTGGATCGATCCGAAATTTTTAATCGAGTCATTCAAATGAGTAGTGTTGGCACGAATGAATTTTTAACGGTTTATTGTAATTCGTCAAGGATTGTTTAAATATAAGTTCGTAAATTATGTCTTTGTAATAAAATGGCTACAAAGCTTCTTGTTGAAAGATGCAAAATATATCAATTAAATTAAAAAAAAAAGTTTGTGAATTAAATAAATTCAAATTACTTTTGAACAGCTTTTATATCACTGGTTTTTTATATTGATTTGTCAGAAATACATTTGATTGTAATCATATCATTTAAATCTTATATATAACTTTTATATTATATTATTTAAAACTTATATATAACTTTTTTTATAATGAATGCTCATTATCATCGCGTAAAATTCATATTAAATAATAAATTTAATTTGAAATTAGATTTAGTCAAAATAAGAATCGTTCTTATAATCAACTTAAAAAATTATATTTCCGGTCATTTCCAGTTCGCATATCTCATCACCAGAAAGTCTCGTCCCGCCTCCCTTCCATCATCGATCCCTCCGTTTTCCGACCCGGACTTCATCAGGTGTCCCCGTCAACCCCCCGTCGTGTCGATGCCAATAATGTCATTAATGCTGCAACTACTTCTACTTCTACTACTACTACTACTACTACTACTACTACTACCACTGCGGCGACAACTCCCAACAACAACAGTAACAATATCAAAAACTCTCAGGAACATCTTCCGAAAGGTTGTCTACGAATAAATAAATTTCCGTGATTGCATCTATGCTTCAATTCATGGGTGCATGCATATTGTATTCATCTATCATGAATTAGTCCATCCATCCGTCTGTCCATCCACCCATCCATCCATCCATCCATCCATCCATCCATCCATCCATCCATCCATCCATCCATCCATCCATCCATCCATCCATCCATCCATCCATCCAATTTAAATGTAACATTTTGTTCAGTTTATTTTTATTATTTAATTAATAATTATTATATTACATAAAGGCTGGGAGAGCAGGATCGACATCCACGGACGAATTTTCTACATCGACCACTCCAACAGGTAATTCTTTCTGGATTGAGAATTTTATTTTATTTTTATTTTTAAATTTTAATTATGCGCTTTTAAACAAAAGAGCTAGAAACGTGTAATTAGCCCCGAACGAGAAATTTGAACCGAAAGCAATTGGAAACACTCGAACGATACTTATACCTAATTAATCGACTCACCTGTATTGCAGACAGACCACCTGGAGGAAGCCAGAAGCACCTGTGCAGGTCGCCACGAGGATGTCCATGATCAGCGAGGAAGATCGTCGTATCATGGATAGAAGGTGGAAGATTTCGGGTTGCCGAGTGAATGAATGAATTACGGAGAGGACAGAAAAACGCATGGACGGATGGATGGTTGGATGGATGGATGAATGGACTGAAGGATGGATGGTTGGATGGATGGATGGAAATTTTTTTTTTTTTTTTTTTTATTATAGTTTATAGTCTTTTACACCATGTGTTTTAAGACGCAATGGATGGAAATGTACATACATGCATATACATGCATACATACATACATACATACACACATACATACATACATACATACATACATACATACATACATACATACATACATACATACATACATACATACATACATACATACATACATACATACATACATACATACATACATACATACATACACACATCAACGGATGGAAAAATGAATGTGATGAATAATAATAATGAAAAAAAAATGGCTCTTCAGGTCATTTTTTATTCATTAATAGTTTTATACAAATATGATCATGTACTAATTAATATTTAGATATCAAAGTTTAAGAAGAACAATCAGACCAGGTTCTCATCAGGAAGCTGTTGTGACTCGGACAATAACAGGAGAAGGTCGTTTCTTAATTATCATAAATTATAATATGATTATCATAAATTATAATGTTATAATCAAATTTTTACATTCAAAATGGCTGAAAAATTGATTTATTAGGAAACTATTCTTTCTGAAGAAAAATGTATTGTTTTTTTTTGTGGTTTAGAAATCAGTACAGAGCTCATTTGCATAAATTGAGCAAGCTGCTTGAAATCAATTTTGTTAATCAATTCATTGCTGTCAATATAAGGGTCCTCATCATCATAATCATCATCATCATCATCTTCATCATCATCATCGTCATCATCACAATCATCACAATCATCACTGTCCCCAACCACCACCATCATGTTTTACATTATCATCATCTTTTTAAATCCGACAATGCAATTTTATTCCATCCAGAATCATCATCATCACCAACATCATAATAATTATCAGAATTGCCATAATTTTTTAGGAAAAAATATAACTATATAGAACTGTCACATCATCATCATCATCATCCTTATCATCATAATCATTTTTTCATTGAGAAAATATAATTTTGTAGAATTATCATCCTCATCATCATCATCATCATCATCATCATCATCATCATTTGTTTATGGAAAATATATAACTTTATAGAATCATCATCATTATTATGGAAAATATATAACT
The DNA here is from genome assembly GCA_963978895.1 of Erpobdella octoculata. NCBI lineage: Eukaryota > Metazoa > Annelida > Clitellata > Hirudinida > Erpobdellidae > Erpobdella > Erpobdella octoculata. Next base: position 1,832,523 of record OZ022243.1, on the reverse strand, counting down.
TTATAGAATCACCACCATCATCATCATTATCATCATCATCATCATCATCATCATCTTCACCACCTCCTCTTTTTCAAGGATAAAATATAACTTTATAGAATCATCATCGTCATCCTCCTCCTCCTCATCTTCCTCGGTAGCAACGATGGTCGCCGACCACGAGAACCTTTCCGCCGCACAGCACGAAAATCTACCTCAAGATCATCATCATCATCCCCACCACCGTGCCCCCCACCATCAAAAGTTCGACGGGAAAGGCCACCTGCTTCTACCCGGGGCCATTTTCATCAGCCGTCCCGATTTCTTCACCCTGCTTCAGAACAACCAGGTTGTTTTTCTCTCTTTCTTTCTTTTTAAGTTTAACAAATTAATTTTTTAATTTATTTCTGATTATGAAACGTTGTTTCGGACGTTCGAAAAAATGCTACGTTGTCTCTTTTTCTTTTTGTATTTAACAAATTAATTTTTTAATTAATTTCCGATTTTAAAACATTCGAAAAAATGCCATGAAGAATGATTATGAGCACGAGTTTATATTGATTAACAGATTAATTTGTAAATAATTTTTTGATAGTAAAACATTTTTGATATCAATAAAATGTCACAAAAAAAGATTAAACATGATTTGATATTGATTAATGTGATAAAACAACAAGTGAAATGGGTTTTAATATTTTTTGTCTCATGTCTGGGCGGTAGAAAGTGATTGTGGCGCCAAAATCAATATAGGAGGCGAGTCATAATTCTGAACTGGAGGTGGTGTAAAGGATCAGTTTGAATCTGGCATGGAAGAACTGGATATTTGATGATGATGATGATGAGGATGATGAGGATGATGATGAAGAGGATGGTGGTGATGATGATGATGATGGTGGTGGTGGTGGTGATGACGATGACGTTGGTGATTGTGATATTACAAATAATAGATTAGAAGGATTATTAAAAAAATTACTACTAAAACAGCTGATGAGCAATGATACAAAGATTTTTAAATTAGTTCATTGGCTGATATACAATGATGATTAGTGATCACATATGGAAATTTCCATTTTAAACTAACGAATTCAATAAATTTGGTCACCAGGTGGCAACGGACGAATACAGCAGAAACACCTCTCTGAAGCACATGGTCAACAAAATCAGACGTGACTACTCATCTTTCAGGGAGTGAGTCATTTAGGATGTTAATTAATTCCAATAGCAAACTCCTTTCGCGATTAAATTATGCCGATTAGTGTTTAAAATTCTACAAATTAGCTCAAACTAGCCGGTCAAACGTTACAAGTGTTTCGTGTAACGATCCTGTTGACTGTGTAGTAGACGTGTGATAGATTAGAGTATAATAATTTCTGTAATGTTGATTTTTCAGCCATTTGTTTACCTTAAAAAATGCATATGTATACATGCATTTATATTTATTCTAAGTCTCGAGTGTCAAAGTGGTCTCAAATCATTTGAAATTCAAATCCGTTTTTTTTATTATTTTTTTTATTTCAACAGCTCTTTCATTTGTTTTTTAATCACTTCTGAGGAAGCTGAAAATAAATGGGAATTAATTATATATTTATACATGAGTTTTTTTTAAATGTTTTTTATTTTTTCAAACACGTAACATTATATTTAAATAGCTTTTTTGTAAGAAATGTATTATTTAAAAATATATATATTTAAATTTAAAAACGTATTTTAATTTTAAAACACTCAGAAATAGAAATACTATGAAGTTAAAAAATATTATTTTATTATCGAAAAATAGTTATTTTGATTTTATTTATCCCGGAAAATCAAATCGATATTTCATGTTTTTTATTATATACTCGCAAGGCTAACTGGCATTGTCTGAGTGTTTTTTCAAAGTTTTTTTCGTTTCTTGTCTATAAAACGAGAAATAGTTAACCGATTTTTTCAAAAATTAATTAAAGACTACCTCCATACAATATTATGTTCAAATTGATTGCTCCAGCAGTTCGGATGTGATGAGCGAACACACGCACATTTCCATAAAGGGTTGACTGGTAAACTGGTTTCAGCCAGATGGCATGCTATATTTTTATGAGCTTGTATAAAGGATACAAATTTGAAATTAGCGATATAAATTGTTTACTTATGTTAATTATTATTATTAGTATTATTATTATTATAACTAGTAGTTTTGCTCATTCTAAGGATGGATGTTTTAACATTTCAATGAACATTTTATATATTTTTTGGATTAATATAAGTTAATTAAATATTTTGTTATTTATTTATTTATAACATTACACTGAAAAAATTAAAAGATAAATTAAAATATTAATAATTTTTTATATTTTGAATTAATTGAAGTAAGGTAATTTAATTTATTTAATTCTATAAAAATATATATAAGAAAATATTTATATAATTATTTATTATATATAAATTAATTTGCCATAGATAGCAAATCGTCACACAAAAACGTCTTACACAGACGTGGACTATTATATTATTATTATACGTTAACAGGCTGCAGCACCGTAAGGATCTCGTAACTTTCGTGAACCGGTTCTCTGACTCGGGCCGTCCTTTCCCGGAGAACTGGGAAATGAAAGTTGATAAGTCGAATAAGGTTTGGTGAATTTTATTTTTTATTTCTATAAAATTGATTTTAATAAAATGAATAACTAAAATTGTTCTTTTGCTTGATTTTGTTTTAATGTTAATAGGCTAAAATCCTGTTTCAATATCTATATACATCCAGTACACAAACACACACACACATTAGTAGAGGAACAGTCTGTATTCAAAATATATATTTATATCTCGGTCATAAATGGGTTGACCAAGTCCTAGATAGTTTAAGAAATAATTTTGTTCAAAAAAATATTTAAAATTTTTTAATTACGCAAAACAAGACAATTTCCTCATTTTTCTTTTCAGCCATACTATATCGACCACAGTTCAAAGGTCACGACCTACATTGACCCTCGCCTTCCTCCTCTCCCTCAATTCCACGCCGACGTTTTGAGGAGCAACAATCGGTCGGGGTCATTGTCTTCACCATCTAGTCAGGTTCGTTAATTCTTTTGTAAATTTTATAAATCATTTTTCATGATTGACTTTATTTTATTTGTGCATTTAAATTAAATAAAATTATTCATTTTAATTATATATATATATATATATGTTTTTTAGTTATTATTATTATTATTATTATCTGTTTTTTCTAATGTTTCTTATTAATTTTTTTCTAGGTTGCAGGTGCATCAGGTTAGTTGGTTTGTTCTTATTCATTTTTTTCATTTGGAACTTTTAAAAGTGAAATAGATTAGCATTAATGCAGTATATTATTATATGTTTGTTAACATTGCACAAATTAATAATAAAGAATACCAACGTTTTAACTGTTTTTGAAAATACAGTATTACTTAAATGATATACCTGTAAACAATTTATGTATAATTACAGAATACCATGATATGCATGGTAAAATTTCACTTACGCTTACAGAATACCATGATATACCTGTAAATATTTTACATATAATTGCAGAATTCCATGATATACAGAATTCCATGATATACATGATATACAGATTTCCATGATATACATGATATACAGAATTCCATGATATACATGATATACAGAATTCCATGATATATATATTGTACTTTTATTCTTACAGAGTATCACGACAAAGTTGTCTCCTTTCTGAGGCAGGCAGACGTTCTGAACATTCTCAAATCGAAGTACCCGCAAATCGTTTCGAGCATGTCCTTGAAAAACAAGGTGAACATGATCAGGTCGGAAGGCCAACAAGCCATCGCCAAGCTCAAAAATGACCTTGAACTTACTATTATGCTGAGGTAAAGAAGATGCAATCTATAAAATGTTTGAAAAATAGCTTACTAAATAGATAATTAAATGTGCTTAATTCAGTGATTAAATGTGCATTATAGAGTAATTTAGTATGCATAGCATGTAGATTACGTGTGAACAATAAAGGAAGTAAAGAATGTGTGTGATGTATAGAAATTAGTCTAATTATTATGGTTGTGATATCTTTGCTGGATTCAATTTTTTGGTTGTGATTCTGCATATTTAATAAACATGAAACGTGGCTAAAAGAAATTAATTTGTTAACGTTTTCTAAATGAAACTTTTCAAGTAACATTGTTAATGTCATAGAAACATTTTTCATTTAAGCGTCTTCGAAGATGACATTGTGACATTCATTCCAGAAGGTCCGGCTTTAACAACCGGAGGTATCTTCGCGCTCATTGATATTTATGTATATATTTAATGAACAATCAGACCAGACATTTATTATAATTATTAACAACTGAGGTAGCCTTTTTCTTTCTATATGCATATTCATGTTAATTAATATTCATGTATATATTTACTAGACAATCACACATTTGTTACTATGAATTGAAAGTTTGTCTCAATTTGTGAAAAGATTGCCAATTAAAAATTCCATTCAGTTTATGTAAACTAAAATTTAAAGAATTTCATTGGATTTTAAAGTAATTAATAAATATTCTACCATAGTTCTGCTAGTGAACTATCCAGTGCTATACTCCTAATGAGCCTAATTTATTAGTATAAATCTTTAAAAAAAAAATTTTATTCCTGCATGAAAAATTCTCTGCTTTATTTTGTTGAAAATAAATTTAAATCATTAATAAAATAATTAATAAAGTAGTTTTTGCTACAAAAGATTTTTTAAATAATTTATTATTTAAAAATAGCTACAATTTGTAAATAATTATTTACAGCACCAACAAAAACCAGCTTAATCTATTAGTGTAGTGTAGACCTTTTAAACAAGTTTTGTATTCCTACATAAAAACTGAAATTAATTTAAAATTGTAGAATAAAAAAATTAAGAGATTAATTTTTGATATATTAAAATATTTTTTAATTATTTATAATTTATAAAAATAGTTATAATTTATAAATAATTATAATTATAATAATTATGTTTTATAGAAATTGTTAATAAAAGAATTAAGAAAGTAAATTTTGATAAAAAAAAGATTTTTTAATTATTCATAATTTATATAAATAGTTATAATTTATAAATAATTTTAATTAATAAATAATTTTAATTATAATAATTATGTTTTACAAAAATAGTTAACAAAATTATTAAGAGAATAAATTTTGATACAAAAGATTTTTTAATTATTTATAATTTATAAATAGTTAGTTTGAAAGGTTCAAAAGTGATCTTTTGAAATAAAAATTAATATGCATGATCTTTAACAAACAAGGATTGACTTATGTATGTTAGTTATGTTATAATTTACGATTAATTATTCGCAGCACCAAAGAAAACGAGCACTCCGACCGGTCACCACAGGAGCTGCCAGAAGAAGAAAAACTTGGATTTGAAGTTGAATGATTTCTACTCAAAACTCGACGACAGAGGATACTGTAAAGGACCTGTCAAGTACAGGTATCGTAATTGTAACCATGACTACTTGCTGTAATTAGTATATCAATAAAGATACATGTAAATAAATACTAAACGCATGTTGCATCTATATTAATAATAGAAAAACATATAATTTAGAAGATTTTATGTACAGTTATAGTTTCACAGTTAAAAAAATGTATTTTATATCAATTTGTTTACATTATTACGGTTTAAAATTTTTACATTGTGCAAATCGATCACATTTTATTTTAATAATAACAATTGTGCAAGTCGATCACATTTTATTTTAATAATAACAATGGCGGTTTTTATTTATTTATCAACGACCGACAGGCTGATAGTGAGGAGAGATAGAATCTTGCAGGATGGCTATGATAAGATAATGAGTCTAACTAAGAAAGAACTCCAAAAGTCAAAACTTGCAATTGCGTTCAAAGGAGAGGAAGGGCTAGTTTTTTGATGATTTATTTATCATTTTGTTTTATGTTTTAAATAATTTTTTTTATAGTAGTATTATAATTTAAAATAATTTAAAGTTTTTGTTCAAAGATTTTTAAATTTAATAGGAAGTCTTTCAACTCATATTAGTTATTAAAAGTTAGCTAGACTTCTACAGTCTCACTCGAGACTGAAAATTGTTAAACTGAAATGAAAATAAAACTTATTAAAATTATTACCATCATTACCAACTTCCACAAAACACAGGCTGGACTACGGCGGACCGTCCAGAGAATTTTTCTTTCTCTTGTCCCGAGAGCTGTTCAACCCTTACTACGGCCTATTCGCTTACTCTGCCAACGACACCTACACCGTACAAGTCAGTCCCATGTCCGGCCAGATAGACAACAGTCTGGGATGGTTAGTAGGTCTCGATTTGTCTCTTCTTCGAGCGTGCAATGAGTGTTTTTTTTTTCATTATTTTAAAACCAGACACAAAATTTTCTATAACTTACAATCGGGTTATTAATTAATTAATTGAATGAGTGTTTCTTGTTTAATGATATTTTTAGGACTAAACATCAAGTTCTTTTAAATTACCAATGAATAGTTTTTTTTCTCGAGTATTATTCAACACCATTTATAACATTCATTGGATAAATTATTTAAAAAAAAAATTTTCCAAACTCCAGGTTCCGTTTCGCAGGTCGTATTATAGCCCTGGCACTCGTCCACCAGTACCTTCTCGACGTGTTCTTCACGAGAGTCTTCTACAAACAACTGCTGCATTTGTGAGCTATGCTTTCAATTCTAAATATTGGCGATTTTAAACATCGTTTGCTTGTTAATGACGAATCAAATATTTAGGTCGGTGCATAGATGTAGATACGCAGACGGTATTTTATAGGCAAGGTTTTTCAGTTTTTAATAATATAGCATAGCAAATTTGCCTTAGCAACATTTTTTCTCAGTTTTTAAATACAGCAGCACAACAAATTACCACTCGAAAGTTAAATAAGAAAATTCTTTAATAACATTATTTTCAATGAAGAAAATCATCGTTGAGCGACCTGGAGTCTCTCGACCTCGAGTTCTACCGAAGCCTCGTCTGGATCCAGGACAAAGCCACTGCGGAAGAGCTGGACAGCATGTGCCTGACGTTCAGCGTCACGGAAGAAGTGGACGACGACTACGACGTGGAGAAGTGCGGCGGCGACGAGATCGTCAAGAGGGACAACAACCGCCGGGGCATCTTCGGGTGGTGGGACGAACTCCTAAAGGGCAAGTCTTATCACCATGACGACGACGACAGACGCCAGAGAAGCAAGAGCAATCCTCGTGCCATGGCGCTGGCTGCCACGTCGATGATACACATCAACCACACCACGCCTAATACTCCTCCTGCTGTGGTTTCGACAGCTAATAACACCTCGGCCACTCCTGCTTCGAGGCCCGCTTCGTCCTCCTTGGTCGGAGCAAACGAGATCAGTCCAGCGGCATCTTGTTCCGACCCGAACCTCATCGGCCGTCGTTCTGGCAATACGACCGGCAACAAAGGTACCAGCGCTACTACCAACTGTCAGAACACGCCGAACGGCAGCAAAAACATGAACGACTTGAAGAGCAAAAAACGTTCTCTCCCGGAAATCAAGCTGAACCCAGTGAAAAGTGCGCCGCTGATAAAAATCATCGAGAGGGAACTGAAACCGAACGGAAGGTTCATATCCGTTACGGAGAAGAACAAGAAAGAGTACGTGGAGAGGATGATAGATTGGAGAGTACACAGAAGTACAAATAAACAGATGGAAGCTCTCGTCTCTGGGTTCAATGAGGTTTGGATTTTAAATTGCTGTCTTTCATTTCTTTCTTTCTTTGTATATTGTCGATGTGGATATGATTGACATGGTTATAATTTAGTCTCATAAGCTGGAAATTGTTTGCATAGATTTGAAAGTAAATAAACAAAATAAAAATTGACTATCAATCATGCAACATGCAACATATAAAATTAAACAAAAAATTTTTATAATTCAATTTAAATTTTTGGCATTTCAACAGATTCTGGAGCCGAAACTAGTCTCGAAGTTTGATGCCCAGGAGCTTGAGCTGGTGATTGCAGGATCGGTCGAGATAGACGTTCAAGACTGGAGAGCCAACACCGTCTACAAAACGGGATATACCGATTTGCATCAGGTTTGGTTCGGTTTTTCGGTAGTTTCCTTTTTTTACAATTCACATTTATTTCAATTATTTAAGTAATAGTTTAGAATAATTACTTGCAAATTAACTGGGATGGTAATAATTTGAAAAAAGTAATTTGTTTCAACTAGAGTAAAATAAAATTCTGTGTAGGAATGGCTCATGTGTGTGTGCTGCATATAGTATCACACAGTTTTACTAGACACCTGAAATTTAAATGTGTCAAAACCTGATCTTTCCCAGTCGCCCAAGAAGAGATGAAAGACTATGCTCTAACGAATAAACTGGAGGTTGATAGGCTGGATATGTTGCCAACCTTGCCTCATACATAAATCTACAAAAATAAAAAATTTATTTTTGGAGTTATGTTGATTAAGAAAAAAATAAAAAGAATATTAAAAAAAAGTTTATTTTAATTTACATAAATTTATTTTAATTTACATAAGTTTATAGTAATTTATATATGAAGAATATCTGACAACCAGCATTTAAAAGTAAACATTTCTCCAGGTCATATCCTGGTTCTGGACGGTCGTGTCGAACTACGACAACGAGCAGCGACTGCGACTTCTTCAATTCGTGACGGGGACTTCCAGCGTTCCCATCGAAGGCTTTGCTGCTCTTCGGGGGAGCACTGGCCCCAAGAAGTTCTGCATTGAAAAGTGGGGAAAAGTCACAGATCTCCCTCGGTTGGTGATTTAGGAGAAATGGAAATACTTTATAAAAAAAAAAAAATTTTTTAATTTTTAATATTTTCACTGTGAACTTTTAATTGGTTTGTTTATTATAAAATCATTATGTAGTGAACAGAAATATTTTTTACTTTAAAAATTTTGTTTTATATGCCCTAATCCAATTTCATTTGTAGAGCAACAAACACGATGAAACAATGATAATTTTAAAATATAACTTAACTAAAATCTTTCAATCTTACAGAGCTCACACATGCTTCAATCGATTGGACTTGCCTCCGTACACTTCCTACGAAATCCTTCTGGAAAAACTCACCATAGCCGTAGAGGAAACTGCCACTTTCGGAATCGAATGAGATCAAAGATAGTAAAGACGACATCAACTTTTACTGGTTTTTTGATGAGCAATGTGATATAATTATCTTTGCCTTCACGTTAGAGGTATTCTCTCGCATACTAATTTGTCACCTTATCTCTCAACCATCTTTTTTTTCTGTTCACATTCATGGTTATTTCAGTCACGCAAGATTTTAAGCGAGATTGCCTTCTCTGTATAGATTTACAGTGTGCCATGTGATCGTATAGCTACCGCTCTTGGTGAGTTTACCGACACTAGATAGAACGTAGTTTCCATTGAAGTTTACCATGTGCTATGCAATCATGTTTACTTTATTTTACATTTTCATAACAATATCACTTTTATTCTCCTGTGGTTTACTTTTGAACTGTGCATTTTTTTTAAACGAAACAAACATTCCATTTTTATTCTGTTAATTTTGACCATTATTAGTGTTTTTTTTTTCTTTAAATCTGTAAGATAATGCTTCTCTCAAATTTGTAATGCATCTGCATCACTTTGAGTTGTGGTTTGTGTGTTTACATAATATGTAAAATGTGTGCATGTATATATTTGAACAAATAAGATGGTTTTAGTTCGTTTTTTAGATTGCCTGACTGACATTAAAAATTAATTTGATTGGGAAGATAATTAAAATAATTCTAGTTTGTGGAATTAGATTGTATTTATTGAAGCTGACTGTAATAAAAGATTCGGCAAACTCTGATGCTGGATATCACTTGTGTGCCAGGTGAAATGGTTTTTCATTAATCGCACAGAGTATCTCAAGGCCATCATGAACCCTCAGCTAGTCTCAATAGTTTTTTTTTACACACTAAACTACGAAGTAAAAACAGTTATTTATTGAAATTATTTATTGAACAAATTTTCAAATTTATTTTCGTGCCACATTCTACAAAATAATTTAATCAAATTTTGGTAAAATAAAATTCATAGGCATTTCTATTTTATAAAACTGTGAAAAAAAGTTACAGGCACATTTGGGCGTTTTGACGGAGATATTAAAGTATATGTACAAGCCATTCCTGGCACTGAAGAAATTGAGAAAAATATACAGGTTATATAAGGCCTTTTTAACTTCAAAACTAGGGGTCCCTATTCAATTAACACAGTGAAAGAACAATCTTGATGACTCAACTTCAACTCCCTCTTATTATTAGTCCTATGCCAACGAAGGTTTTCATCCACTTCTGGCAGTTCAGTTAACTGCACGAGACTGGTGCTATAAGGCTATGGCTAATTAGTGCATGGGGAAATTCAGCAACAAGACAGGAGCATATATATAGAATTCTATATATTCTATATATATGGACAGGAGCAATCTCCAGTTCTTTCCAATGTTTTCGACGTTGAACTGTCAATATCCATTTAAACTGCTGACAGTGAATGTGTTGTTTTTAGCCTTTCACTGTCAAAAACCATTTACTGTTAAATGTTAATGCGGTTAAATCTGTCACACTGTAGCTTTTTCTAAATACAATTTAAAAATATTTTTAAAATAATTATTTACCAACTAAAAAATATAAAAAAATCATATACATTTTGTAGTTTTTGAATTAAGTCATAAATAACTTTTTTTTTATCTATGTATTTGTATCGCTCATTTTCTCGTTTTGTTTTAGTAGTATTTAGTTTGCTCAACGATGTTTTTAATAACGTATGGGTTGTTGGTGAATTGACATTTAAACCCTTTTAAGTTAATGTTTAAGAAATTACAAACAGAATTTAAGATTAAGGTTTTAAGACTACAACTTCAAAAATTGCTGAACATATTTCCAAGGAAAATTCTGATAGTAGAGTGTAGATAGTATTTTTATATTTTATAAAGAACACTACGCGCTAATACTAATAAATAAATAATAAATATGAATACACTCTGCGAAACTGATGACGGATCGTTTTTTTATTTGGATTTTCTGCTCGATGAAAAGCTGCTGAATGACCAACTCAAAAACACATCCGATGTTTCGTTCGCTGCTACTCTTATTTCCAGATTCATTTCCGAAGCCAATTTACACATGACCATCTTGAAAAACACGTCAAACAATGACTTTCCTATTTATGCAGATAACGAAAGAATTACATGCTTGAAATTGCTCGCATTAAAAACCGCCTCGTTCCCGTCGTGGAACGTAGACTATTTGAAGAAATATGTGCCTGCCAATGTCACGCACACCTTGTTGGAACATCTGGTTAAGTTGACATCCAGCGAAAGTCAGTTTGGCACTCCATCTCAGAGTTTAAACGTTGACGAGCTCAGTCCGTCATATTTGTTTTCTCTAAATTTTTATCACAGCTGGAGTCTTATGTTTATTGTCGAAGAGTCATTTCCTTCCAAGCCCCCGAAGTATCCTCGCCTCCAGTTACCTGGTCTATGGGATTATTCCTACGAACTGCCAACAACGAAAGAATCAATTCTTAAAATACTTTTAGAAAATGAAAGCATTTCTGTGGACGTTTTGCAGAAAATTTCTACAATTAAAAACGCTTCTTGCAAAATGCCGGTGTACGAGTGCTTCAACGTTAAACTCGGACAAGAAAAAAGTAACTGCGACTGGTCTTTGTGCGTGGACGTATCCAATGACGAGGTAATCTGTCAGGCTACTTATTCACTGGGATGTCTGAACTTTCTGAGAAGAAGATACGACCATGCTTTTGTTGCTTTTGAACAGTGTAAATCATCGTATTGTAACGTGTCGAGTCCGGTTTTTATGAATGTTGACATGAAGAAAGTGAACAGCTACTTGCGTGCCTGCCGTGGAATTCTCAAAGTTCCGACGGTCCTAGATCCGCCAACTCTGCGCGAAAGAGTAGAAACATCTATCGGCAACGATTTTCAAAATTTGACCGAGCTGCTTGTCGAAGATTTAATTAAACAAGAACTTTCGCAAAGCACGACTGATACCATCGAAAAGCTGGTCATCGCATCAGTAGAACAGGGCAAACTGTCTGGAGATGCACTGATCTGCTGTGCTCTGAGGAAAGCACTTGACGGTCGTCACCATCTCGGTCAGTTGTTAGAATGCATCGATGGGAAGGAACATCTCCTAGAACTTCTCATTCAGATTTGTAGCTGCCTCATCGTCAACGTATCTCGGCTGCATCAAGCTCGTCTAAAAGATTTCCTAGTTTCTGTGCTGATGGGGGTCAGTCAACCATGGGAGCTTGCTGACAAAATTATATCTTCTCCTCTTAAAGAGTTTTTTGCCGAAAGCGACTTTCGTTTCGCACGTCTCTGTTCGGCTTCTGAATGCGCGGGCGGACAATCTCTGCTGCTGATTTCCGACGAACCCGACGTGAAAGTCAAGATAAGAAATGCGGAGCAGGAACTCCTCCTCACTTACGACAAGTCGAAGATAAACGACGTCGTGCCCGATCTCGTCCGGAAGACGTCCGGCCAGGATGTCTTACAGCTCTCCGACGCGTGGCCTCTCAGAGAATTTCACCAAAGCACGGTTCCTTCGCATCACAACATATTGAATTGCATCGTCCAAACCCTCGTTGCGAAAGCCCGGATATGCTTCCGAATCGGTTTGTACGTAGATAGTAGGGAGTTACTCGAGTTTGCTATTTACAAACTGAAAGATACTGAACGTGCAGCACCTAAATGCCTGAAAAAATTTATTAGACCACTAGAATGGGAGGTGTTGAAAACAGATCTTTCTATGCTCTTAGATCCAAAAACTAATACTACAGATATATCAACAGAGGATCTCATAAGAAAGGCAAAGTCTTGCGCATCGTCTTTCGCCCTCGAAGCCGATCCAGTTTTGAGTCGGAACGTGTCGAAACTTGCAACCGTTTTCTTGCTGAACAGACAAGATTGGGAATTTTTTACCAACGTCTCAAGTAAAAACGAATTCGTTCAGTTCGGCCGGGCGGTCGGAAATCTCTGCAGAGACGTAACTTTCTCGCAATCTACCGAAACGTCAGCAAATAATTTCAGGGAGTACTTGATCTCCGTGTTTTCCATCTCGCGCAAGCAAGGTCAAGCTGGAATTATTTCGTACCCTTCATTTCTCGATGTTATATCCATGGTTGCCGATGAAACGATTCTATCTCTTGTGGCTTCCTGTCTGGTAAAGATTGCGGATAAAAACGTCGGCGATAACATTTCAGGCGAATACTCTTCCCTGTGGCCCTCCTCCGAGAATAAAAAAACAGAAGACGATAAAAAAACAGCGAAGGATAAAAAAACATTGAATGACAAAAGAGCATGTGACGGGCAGAGAATCTTGGAAGCAATATTCTGTCTACTCAACCGTGCAGTGACTGTCAACAACGAAAGCATTTGGCCAGTTAGAATGTTAGCAGATCTGCATTATCTGGTGAACCAGTATCGACCAGCGCTTGCGTATTACGTCAACTTCGCCATGATAGATTCCCATTTTTTCTCGAAACCGGTCACGAGAGAGATTTACAACGATCGGATTACAGGTAACATGATACAGTGTTCTCTCAATGTCGGCCTTGCAGCCCAGGCGGCCGTACTGTGTCAGTTTTACGACGAGGTAGATTACTCGACGGCGTTCAGATGCTTGCAAGACAGATCGAACGCTTCTGCCAGCGACTTCTACTACAGCTGCATATGGGACATAGCCATGCTGGAGTGCATCGCCAACAAGCATCACAAGAGGGGGGAGACCAACCAATTCGATTACACTCTGAACCTGATGAGGCAACCGGAACTGAACGTGAACTCCAGAGGACGGACTATACAGGAAGCCGTCGACAGAAGGAAATGCTTTTTTCTCAGGCGATTAGCTAATCAGTTTCTTTCCAGATGTGACGTTGTTATTTTTAAATGATATTTTAAGTTTTTTCGTTTAAGCTAATTTTAAATAATATTTTAAGAAATAATCTTTCAAGTTTTTTTTGCGTAGCTCAGTTGATTTTAATAAACGGACAAGTTATAAGTTTGGAATACTAATTCCATCCTGTTTATTTAGTTGAGTAGCATGTGCAGTGTATGAGTACAGTGAGGTCAACTGGTGAACACGGTTCATCGTAACAGAGTAGCTGTGCAAAATTTGTCTTTATGTGGTTTCGATTAAATGGATTAGTAGCTTATGGATTTGGCTGGCTACTTGTGTTCTTATAATTTTTCCAAAGGTAATGAATAATTTTTTAGCCGAAAAAATTTAATCAAAATTTAGACGATTTTATTAAAAACATTTTATAAACAAGTTTAAAACATTTCCAACCTCAAAATAAAAATACAAATTATGTTCTACAGAAATATCCATGACTTCTAATTTTAATTGCATTGCATTTATTATTTCTATAAAGAAATTAATCAATAAATTCAATACAGTTAGTTGTTACCGTTAAATTTTTTGCTCCAAACAAACCCAAACTTTGAAAAAAATCTTAAATATTCAAAAGCATCATTAGAGAAAGTATGCTTCTAATGCGAATTAGCACTTGACTTGATTATGGCTGTTGCCATGGCTGCTGTCGATAGGCCCACAACGATGGCTGTCCATTGCTTGTAATTAAAATAATTTGCAGAATATCCAGCTAAAATGCCCGAAGCAAGGATTATCAGTTTCATTTTATGATTCATATAGTGAGGTTCTGTAGATAATTGCTTGAAATCAGCTGAAAAAAAATGTTATTGTTTAACATTTCTAAATAGAAACTAATAAATATGAAGAGATGAAACTTACACTTGTTGGAGTTGAAATAATTTGTCAAGATATAAGATCCAGTAAGTGCAGAAAAGCCTATGTCTATCATCAAAGTAAATTTTGGAGAGATGTTCTTAGCATTACTCAAATCTAAAAGTATAGTTATAGCAAAAGGCACTAATAATAGAAAATTTAGATTCCGTTTAGGACCTCCAGGGTTATTGCCCCCAAAGGGAAAAGAAGGCAGCTTTGATGCTAAGAAATCCTTCAATTCAGATAATTTAGAAGTATTCTCAGAATCTTTAGGATCATCATGATTTTGAAAGCAACGTTCAATTCTTTCTTCAAGCTCTGATTTTTTCTTTTCTACTTCAGCATGCCAAACTTTATGCTCACGATCTTTTTCATTTTCTTGTTCCATCTCTCTATATTTTTCATCATATTCTATTAAACATTTAAATTCAATTATTATATAGTTGTTAGTAAAATATAAATCAGTAATTTTTAAGTAAAAGTAATTTAATTATTGTAATGTTTTAAAATAGTGCAAAAAGGCTTACCATTTTTAATATAATTTAGTAATTTACTTCTATCAATAGTTTTTAAACCAGTAATATTTTCTAAAATTGTTCTGTTTAAGTATTGTAAATCACTAGCTTCTTTGACGCCAACTTCTTCAAGACCGTTTCGAATTATTTGAATATCTTCGTCTTTTTTACCTGTAAAGATCTTACGTAATACATCCATTAAACTTCTAGTTGAACTCATCTTGTCTTTGTCTTGTTTGTCTAATTAACTAATTATCTAATAATATACGCAGTGGCTCAACAAGAGCTACGCTAAACACTTTATTATTATTTCACAAACAAGTAATTAGAAGATTATAGTAGATTGGAAAAGTTTTATTTAAACTTTCCATACAAATGTTTACTTTCGATTTCGAGCAGACCTGGTACATATATATGGCAATGTAACGACTAACGGCCATTGATTACGACTTACGACAAATGAGTGCACACCGCACACCACTGATATAATAGTAGTAACGATTCACTAACAATTTCTATGGTGCAAACGCTTATGCAGCTGCATATTATTCAACATTGGATGTTATTCCCAGGAATATACATATGGTTCATGGGAGTAGCCAGCATTGGCGGATCCAGGAAGGCGGTAGAGACGATCGCCCCCCACATTGGGATAAAATTACATTTAAGTTATTAATAACTAACACTAAAGCCAACAATTGAATAAAAAATAAAATTTCAAGCGTTTCTTTTGTAAGAAACAGTCAATTTAAATCAGCGGTGCAACTAAGGAGGCGAAAGCCCCCCCCCCAGGCCAAATCAGAGGGTACTGCAATTTTTCCAAATTCGAGTTTTTTTGGGTAGGGGGTGGGGGTGCTACATTAATTCATAAACTTATTTTTTTTGCAATTGCTTCAACTGGTTTGAGACTGATTTTGACTATCTTCAGTTTTTAGTCTTTATTTTCTATCATGAATAAATTCTTAAAGATACCAAAAAAAAGGCTGCGGACTGAAGATAGTCAAAAAAAAATATATATATATAGTGGTAGCCAGAGTTTAGTTTCGGGGAGGGTTCAAGAAAAAACGGCAACAAAGGGAGAAGGAGCAAGCCTAGAAAAACTAAGAGCCAGGGGGTTAATTGGGTGCTGAAAATATTCTCTTTATTCTTAAAAAATATCTATAAATTAGTCAACTTTGGAAAAATAAGTAATTCAACACATTGATTTAAAAAAAACAAATTTGAACATTTGTTTCGGGAAGGGTTTAAACCCCAAAACCCTCCCTGGCAACGCCTATGCTATGGTTATCCCACAATATAAAAATATAGGCTTATATTTATATACAGATTATGTTGGGTTGTGTGTCTATTTTACTTTGCGACCCGATTTACTCAGAGGCGTCATTTCGTGTTCGTAGTTGAAATAGAATAGTGACAGCAAAAAAAACCATGAAGTAAATTCACATTTCTAATTGCGAGTCAGTCCCGAGCCTGGATGAAGGGGGACAAGGGTGTAGCGAGGGTATCTGGCGCCCGGGGGAAAGGTATAAAAATGCGCCCCCATCTTTTGTTTTTATTGTAACGTAGGTCTGGCGACTCACGCCGAGTAAAAATGAAAAAAAAATGAAATGAGTCAAATTAATTTTACTGTTTCATCAATAGGTAGAATTTTAGGTACCTACAATAAAAAAAACTAACAGAGAAATCTAGAAACACGTTTTTTTGAATTAGCGATACCTATCTTGGCGGTTTACATATTTGAAAAAATTGTATTACAGAAATAAAATAATGACAAAAGCAGTAACCACAGCTAAGTGTTTTTGCACAACAACGCAAAACGCGGTAAATAATTTTAGCACAACAATACAATGCACACACAATTTTTTGGACAATCCGAAAAAATTTAAATATGATACAATACAGAATTGATATCAACACATATCTGCTGTCCCGTTGAGCAACTTTTGGATTTGCTTCCGAGAAGTTTTCTTCGTTCATATCTATCTGGACATTTTGGCACTGTTGGCAACGTTGAATTATCTTTTCTTGCTTGACCATTTTTTTGCTTTAATAAATCAAACCTGATACTTGCGATCGTCTTCGTCTCTTTGTTTACTCTCCAATACCTATTTGTCACCGTATTCTATATTAAGAATAGAAATAGTGTATATAACATTGTAAGAAAAAACTTAAAGTGTCAAACAATAAACTTGCTAAATAACGTAATTCTCTAGAATAATGAAATTGAAAAACTTACTGTTTTTAATATAGTTTGGTATTTCAAAAACTCTTAAACCAGAAAAATCTCTTCTTCGTTTTGTTCAAGACAAATTTTGTGTGTTATTCAGTTTCTTAAGCTCATCTTTA
The DNA here is from genome assembly GCA_963978895.1 of Erpobdella octoculata. NCBI lineage: Eukaryota > Metazoa > Annelida > Clitellata > Hirudinida > Erpobdellidae > Erpobdella > Erpobdella octoculata. The sequence goes on along the minus strand of OZ022243.1, from coordinate 1,814,908 downwards.
AGATGATTGATGCAAGATGTGAATGTTTCTATAAAAAAAAACTTTAAAACCCGTTTTTTTGTATTGTGTAGAAATAAGCTGTCATAATCTCGTGTAATTTCAATCTTGCTATTTACTGCTTTCGATTTCGAGCTACCTGTGAAATTTACGTTGGCTCAGCTAAGATTGTTCGTGCTCTTGCACATTATTTAGGCAAGACTTGCTGGCATGCAGGGCATGTATCTATAACTGGAGAGTCTATATACTTCTAATTTCTAAACACCTGTTTCAATAGAAGTTGTCACTGGCGTCGGCGTCACTAGGTGGGGGGTGCGGACCACACCGCGTGACACCATTAAATGGGTGGGGGGGTGACCCCAAGATGCAAAATATTACTTTGTACGATTTTATGTTATTTAAAAATTATTATTCTTTTTACGTTTTTTCACGCCAGCGACAAAGAAGAAATATTTCATCAACCCTCCTTCAGTTATTGATTTTTATCTGGGGGAAAAATCAACTAGACTAACTAGAGCCAACGACTGGGGGGGATTTTACTAGGTTTTACTACATCAGTTTTTTTAAAAGAAAAACTGGAGTTTGCATTGTGAGATACATTCTTTTATTGTAGATGCAAAAAAAGAGAAAAATATTAACGTAAAGATTAACTTGAAAAGATTTTATACTTTGTTCTGTAACCAATTATTAAACTGGCTTTGCATTTACAGTCATATTATCGTGTATTTTTTACGCTTACATGATTGCAATTACCAGCCATAAAACGTTTTCAAATATTTTCCTACTTTTACTTGAAATGCAGTCATGTTTTACTTTGGTGTCACCCCAGTTACAGTCACAGGTGCGGTCTGCCCCCCCACCCGCATGCCCTAAGATACGCCATTGTACGGGCTTAGGCTTGCACAATCTTTCTGCCAAACTTTGTGATTTTATAGTTATTGTTATTTGCGTCAAAAGACTATAATATTATAAAAGACCTGTCCACTGAAAATTTATTTTTTTTAAAGTTTTATTATTTTAATAATTATCAATAGTTTATTGGTATAGTATTTGGCCAATACCAATCTTCATAAAACAACTACAAAATCTTTTCTTCTGAATCTAATTACTTTTTGTTCACATTTTTGTCCTAAATCACATGGATGCAAGTACTCAAATCATCAACAAGAAAAACATTTATTTAGGTCACCGAATGTTCTGGATCTGTTTGTACACATCGAACAATGTCTTCATGCTGTGAGTTTTTCAAATAAGTATTCTCGAGCAAGAAAACATTTTATGGAATAAAAGATCATTCACTATTTACTATTGGCTGCTTTCTGTGTGACAGAATGCAATTCCAATTTTAATTTCTTGAGTTCTTCTTCATTCTCTTCTAACTTCAGATCTTTCTTTTCGAGATTCTCTTTTTCTATTTTAACAGACTCCAACATATTTTGTCTTCTTATCGTAAACTGACATTGAGAATACCATCTGTGAAACAAGTATGTACAAAGCCCTGCTAGTACTCCGACACCGGCAAGTGGCAATGCCAGACCAGCAACAGAAACAGCAGCACTCAATCCAACACCGGCTCCAATACCAGCTCCAGCAACACCCGTAACACTTCCAACAACTGCAGATTCTATAATTTTATGATTTCCATTGTCACCGCTTTCAATACTATTTTTTATATATTTAATTTTTATTTCTATTTCTTTTTTTTCTTCTTTAGTTGTTTTTATTTTTTTTATCCGACTCATTACATCGCTATCAAGCTCAGCCAGCTTCTGGTCTATTTCTTGCTGCGTACATCTTCTGTGACCATTTCTTTCTTCAACCAGCATGTTCCAAATAGTGCTATATTTCTGATCTAAGATAAATAAAATTGTTTGATATTAAATTTTAATTGTTAGTTTGTTGATTGACAATCACTAGTGCATGGCATTTTTTAGAACCATACAATTTCAAAATATTTAATTTAAAAATAAATTATCTTTGTTATTTAAATATATATTTTTTAATAAGCACATTTCTATATAATCAGCCAAATAAATAGAAATTTGTTTTTTAATCTAGCAACAGCAATTATATACAGCTATTTTAGTTTAAAGTTGAAATTGCACCGTCCTAAAAAAGGACACTGTGCATTAATGAGTTAGCTTAATTATTTTCATTCAAATTTATGATACAAAGGTATATTGATTCTGATAGCACAAATTTTTTTTCATTGTACAGTTCTGAACATTTGCATTTTTATGTGAAAAACTAAAAAAACATTTATAATAAATATAAATTACTCGATTTCATTTCATTGATAATTTCATCTTTCTTTACATTTTCTAAATTCATTTTACACAAGAAATCTCTCATCATGGTTTCCACTTCGCTGACGTTTTTTGCTGAATTGTCCACGGTCTCATTTACTGTGTTATCTAAATTGTCATCAAACATAAATTAAATTTAAAACAACTTAATTATTTTAATTCAAATTTATGAGACAAAGATATATTGATTCTGATAGCACAATTTTTTTTTCATTGTACAGTTCTGAACATTTGCATTTTTATGTGAAAAACTAAAAAAACATTTATAATAAATAGAAATTACTCGATTTCCTTTCATTGATAATTTCATCTTTGTTTACATTGTCTAAATTCCTTTTACACAAGAAATCTCTCATCATGGTTTCCACTTCACTGACGTTTTTTGCTGAATTGTCTACAGTCTCATTTACTGTGTTATCTAAATTGTCATCAAACATAAATTAAATTTAAAACAACTTAAAAGATTTATTCAATTGTATGATATAATATAATTGTTAAATTATCCAGTTTTTAAGTCAGTAATTTTAGAAATTTGAATTTTAAATCTTTTATATTATCCATTGGTGTATATCAATGATATTAACATTACTGCTAGTTTTTATTCTTAGCTTGCTTGTTTGTGGATAAATCTTGAAAGTGGAAAATAACAAACTTCACGTCATCCAACTGAGCTGAAACTTGGAATATACACTAGTTTGTCATGACAATGCATTCTATTAAATTTTAAAAAAAATTTTTAATTTTTAATTTAAAAATTGTTTCATCAATGTTATAAGAAATAAATCTAGAATATAAACGATTTGCAAAAAAATACAAACCTTTATATTAAATTGTTTATAAATATAATTAACCTGATTTTATTGCTTCGATAATTTTTTGTTTTTCCACAAAGTTGAAAACAGTGTCATCCAATTTTCCTTCGAAAATATATTTGATCATGGTCTCCATGTCAGTGACGTCGTGTTGATTCAATAATATCAGCTTCGTTGATACCGTGTCTTCGTCATGCCCAAAAACGGAGTTTAAAAAGTTTCGAAGACCCATGTAGCAACTATGACTATGACTTTTTAGAACAAATTCAAAAATCTAATATCAACCACAGCTTGTTAACTTCTTTTTTTCTTTCTAATCTTATTCCTAACTTGATAATTACTGTTTAGTTAAGTTGATTGCTAAGAATAGCGAGTTATTAAGTTACCGCAACATTTCCAGACTGTTTGTTGTTGGTCTGTATAGTTTTAACATTATATTATTAATTCATCTGTTGCAGCAGCTGGAAAGTTTCCTTACTTTCTGTTTTAGGCTATAGCTCTTAATATCTACTAGGATATAGAGTCGCACAGCTGAGACGCGCAGGGGAATCACGCCAGCCTATATCTAGCCAATAAATAGGCCAAGTATAAAAACGGACAGCTAAAGTGGGTTTACGAAAAATACATATCTCCGGATTTACTGGGTCAATTTTATAAATGGTTGCATCATTGAATTTGTAAAAAACATAGTGGTTCTTTGAGATCACGTATCTTTAAATGGATGCAGACTTCTAGTATTTTTTTAAGGCTATTATACTTAGAAATTATGTAGTTAGAAAACTTAAATTTTCTGGTTCTATACGAAGTGTAGAAAAAAACGTTTTTGAACGTATTCAGTATTCACTTTTTAGATTTTGATGCGGTCGGAGCGCAAAGCTGTATTTGAACTATCGACTTCATTTCTTTATAACTTTTTTTATTAACAAAAGTTCTGGCACTTTCTTTCTATAAGATTAAACTTAAAACATGTAACTACGACATGGAAAAATTTCATAGTCATATCGTTCCGCGGCTAGTAGGTAAGCTACTAGCTGTTACCATACCAGCGTGTTTTCCTAAATAGCTCCTGAAACTAATTTTTCCAGCTTTCTGTTTGTTTTGTTGGTTTTATCCGGTTAAACTTTGTTCTGAATTTATTTTTGTTGGGCGGGGGGTAGTTGAACAGTAAACATTTCGCTTTATCGACAAGTTGTTATGAAAAACATGTTTGCTATTAATAAAGATTTTTTTATCCCGTCCTATGAGAAACTTCTGGAATTCTAAAATTATTTCGTTGTAGTGTAGATACGTTTTTTGTTAGGAAAAAGTTTGTTGCACACAAGTTTGACTGTGTATGTATATAATTGGGCCTGCTAAGTGATCAAACTGTATTAGACAATTAGACAGCTACTATCCTGAATTAAATTAAGCAGACAACTGAGACAACATAGTCTATATTTAGCTACCCGCTCAGCTAACATCTTCATTTCAGCTCCAAAATAAAACCAGACCTTTCTGCCTAGTTTAATAACTTATATCTAATTTTGTAAAAAAAAAAAAAAAAGAAGTCTCAAACGCATTGCAAAAAACAACTTTATTTTACTGTTTCACGGGTATAGAAAATCCAAAAATCACTTCAACAAATACAAGTGAAGTCGTTGGAGTTTTTTATTCTTTAAAAAGTTTCAAATTGAAAACATTTTCCAATTAATTAAATCAAAAAAGCAATCTTACGCGATTCAAAATTCTTTTAAATAAATTTGAATAAAAGATTAAAACAAAACAGTTCACTACTTGTTTACCAATCCATACTAATGCTGTAATAAAATAAAGCAAAAACAAAATCAATATATTTTTCCAATTTCGTTTATCGTCTTTTCGCTCAGCTTCTCCGGCGTTGCCGAAATCTTGGCATCGAACTTCGCAGACTTCTTCGTTGTTCAAGCCTTGTTGGCAACGTTTAATTCTTTCCTCGAGTTCCAGTTTTTTGTTTTGTGCTTTTGAAAACCAAAGTTGGTAGTCGCGGTCGTCTTCGTCTCTTTGTTCACTCTCCAAATATTTGTTACCGTATTCTTCATTAAAATATTAAACATTAAATAAATAATAATTAAATATTAAATAACGTATAACAATTGTAAGAAAAACTTAAACTGTCGAATATTAAACTAGTTAAATATCGTAATTCTCTAGAATAGTAATATAGGTAGTAGTATGTAAAATAACGTAATTCTCTAGAATAGTAATATATTATCAAAGTTAAATAACGTAATTCTCTAGAATAATAAGAATAATAATATAGGTAGTATCAAACAAAGGGCTCACCGTTTTTAATGTAGTTTAGTATTTTACTTCTATCAAAGGCTCTAAAGCCAGAAATTTTCTCCAAAGCGCTTCTGCTTAAATATCGTAAATCTCCGGCCATGTTGACGCCAATTTCTTCGAGAAGGTTTTGTTTAATTTGAATATCTTCTTCGCTTTGTTCAGGAAAAATCTTGTGCAATTCAGTTGTTAAACTCATCCTTAAAATCAAGATGATAGAAACGTACGAGATACGATAAATTCTATAAACAAAAAGTAACTTTAAAAACAATTTTTTATTTCCACAAATTATGCAGAAAACCGTCGTAATCTTGTGCAGTTTCAAACTTCTTGTTTACTGCTTTCGATTTTGGGCTGCCGGTAAGTTTTACGTTATAGTTAGTTCAGCTCAGCTGTGATGAGATTGTTCGCGCTGGTGCGCATGTCTGTCTAGAGCCTAGCCGTTTTTCAATGCTAATTTGAATGTAGGTCCCTATTAGCCTATAACCTATTTTTAGTATCGCACACAACTTTTTTATTGTTGATTCAGCAGACGGAAGATCCTTTTAATGTTAAGATTAACTGTAAACATTTATTTTAACAGGATGGGCGTGGGACAGGCGCGGTCCCAGGATTTTCTGGTGGGGGGTGATAAATTTATTGTTGTTTGGGTGTCTTATATTATATATTTTTATAGATTTTAAAGTTATCATCTAGTCATGGGTGTATTTGTATTGTAAGAAAATTGCGTTTTTGAACACAAGAAATGTGTATGTTCCTATTCAATCTCCATACAGATACAATACAAAATAACATTTATATCGTGCCCATAGATAATCGTGCCCTTAAAAAAAAAAACAAATCTTTCGCAATTCATCAACATCTCTTGATCAAAAAACTTATTAAAAGGATATGTCTTTAGCCTAATTTTAACTTGTTTAATGTCTATAAAATCAGAATGACGATCGTGCACTCTCTTTCAACCTCAGTAAACGCAAATGCAATATTCAAAGAGTGTATGATTTGAAACGAAAATTTGACAGTTTTGTTGGTCAAGTTCGACTCAAATGTATCTTCTTTCGTCGAGAATTCGATAGAACAAGTAGATACTAAATGAAAATCTTGTCGTTCAGGGTTTGAAGTTTGGCTAGAACTTTTGCATTCTCAATGCTCAGTAGGTACTAATTTAAAGAATGGCGTAATCTTAATGAAGTTGCTGGAGCGCATTTTTTGCTGAAAGTTTAAGATTTTTGCTTGATATCTTCAGCGCGTTAATTAGAGTTTGTGCAGTTGAATTAATAAAACAAATATTGATTTATGAAAATTTTTCACTCATACTTGTGCGTTTTCTTTCTTACTTGTCGGGAAATTTTACAGAACAACCGGAGTCATTCGTCTAAGGCACCTCACCATGTTTTCGCGGGCATTGGTGAATCCGACGGGATTCAAACCACCGACCTCCAGGTTTGCACGCGAACACCTAGCCACCTAGTACCTAGAAACTGTACTTGTACTACTACCAGCTTATAAGCGATTTTATATCGATAATACAATTGATTATCTTTATATCAAAAAATTATTTCCCGAAGTATTGTAATTAAATAATTTTATCATTTTTGCCACATTTTGTACCCTCAAAATGATGGTTGGTCCCGTCCATATATATATATATATATATATATATATATATATATATATATATATATATATATATATATATATATATATATATATATATATATATATATATATATATATATATATATATATATATATATATATATATATATATATATATATATATATATATATATATATATATATATATATATATATATATATATATATATATATATATATATATATATATATATATATATATATATATATATATATATATATATATATATATATATATATATATATATATATATATGCGAAGGCCGAGTTGGGCGTGATTTTAAGATCTTCAGACGGGCCGGGACGGGATGTTTTGCCAAGTATATAGAGATTTTAGGCCTGTAAAAACGGGCCGGGCACAAATTAGACGGGCCGGGTCTGAAATTTTAGTTTATGAAACGGGCTGGGTCGAGTTGTTCAAGGGCTGCGGGCCGTGAAAAATCGGCCCGTACAGTAGTTTATCCCGCATACTTTTGACACAATATTTGTTCGTGCCCCTGGTAGAATTTTCTACTCTCTGCTACTTCTAGTCTTAATACATAAAGACGACCACAAAATATCTTATAAAAAGCTGTCTACATCCGGAAAAACTCAACTTTTTCAAAGCTGTTATGAGTCAAAATTCACACATTTACACATTTTTTAAAGTTTTAACAAATAACTTGGATACAAGTTTACTTAAGTCTTTAACAAGCTAAAGTTATTTTAGCCAGAGGACGTTCTGAATCTGTTCATATATACACTGAGACATTGTCAATGACTTTATATTTCAAGTTTAACAAATCAGTTTTGTCAAACAGAAAAGCGATTTTTTTCTAAATATAGGATTAATCACCAGTTAGTTTAGTCATTTTCAGTTCAACAGAGCTAAATTCTAATTGTAATGGTTCGAGTTTTTCTACATGCTCTTTTATAATCAGCCTAACTCTCTCAAGTTCGTCTTTATATTTTTTTAAGTCCTCCTCCATCATATTTTTTCTTGTCGTAGTAAACTGATTTTGAGAATAATGTCTGTGAAGACAATATGTGAGGATTCCTGCAACGATTCCCAAACCAGTAGCTGATAGCGCAAGACTAGCACCGGCAATGCCGTAATATGCACCAGCACCGGCAGCGCAATTAGCGACACCTTGAGCAAATGAAGCAGCTAACTCTGTAGATTCTCCTTTTTGATGATCTCCCCTGTTACCACAACGAATGTCATTTTCAATTTCTGAAATGATGTTTTTCAACTTTTCTTCTTCTTCTTTAGAGATTTTTATTTCTTTCGTAATATTACTTATTTTGATTTTTAGTCTAGCAAACTTTTGTTCAGTCTTTTGCTTGGTCCGACTTCTACGAGCGGTTTTTTCTTCTTCCAGTGTTCTCCATATATTGCCATATTCTGGATCTAAAAAAAAAAAATTTCTCAAATAAAATAAAAAATAATAAAAACAGAAAAGAAATTAAAATGAAATATTATTCTGTTGAATGACAATAACTTAACTCCACTCTGCCCTAATTCAATCATATTTATTCGAGTTCTTGATAAAAAAAAAAGTTTTTTTTAATTGAATCATGTATTGTCATCCAATATAAAGATATGCTGAAAGTTTCAGCTTCCTAGCTAGTCAAAAAACTGGTTAAATTTTACTTGCAAGATTTTGTACAGAGAAAGCCACACACACACACACAAACAGAGATTGTAACCTAAATAAAAGTTTGTAAAAATGATTCTATTGACTGACAATAACTTAAACACCACTCTGTCCTAATTCAAACATATTCATTTGACTTCATGATAAAAACAAGTAAAACTCCGCCTTGCTAATTGCGAGCCAGTCCCAAGCCTGGATAAGGAGGGACAGTTAAAAGGATCAAACTTTGATCCACGCCCGGAAGTACTTAGGTGCTTCCTATATACAGCCAATTCAGTCTTAAAACACCTGGTGTAAAGGACTATAAACTATTATAAAAAAGTAAGCCGTAAAAAACCAAGTTTTTTAACAAATCCCTTATATTTCTGAATTTGCCGGCTATTCATTTATAGCAAAAAATTTCTTTTAAAATGAAATGTTATGGAATTTATATATGTAAACATTTCTTTAATTTTATTTGAGTTGTTTTAAAATATATATAATTATTATTTATAAAAAATTTTTTTTGAAAATATTTTAAACCTAAATAGAATTCATTATCATGAGGAGCGAGCCTATACTTCAAACTTCAGCTCGATTGGATGCCAGGAAGTTAGTTAATTTTTACTTTCAAAGTTTGCAAACAGTCAAGCAAGCAAGCAAACAAGCAAGACCGCCGTGAAGTTAATATAAGGGATTTAAAAAGGTATAAAATAACTACCAATGGTTTACTTTGACGGACTGGGCCTACAGCAGACACGTTACAAACCTCTCCTTAACCTCCCCCCTACCTAATTCTTTTTTATAAATCGGGGTTATGGACAGGTTCGTTACATTTACATGACTACTGCAGGCTCAACCTGTCAAAGTGTTCGATTACCGACAAACAAGAATTTATGTTAAAAAAAACTTTAATAAATATAAATAACCTAATTGTATTGCATTAATAGCACTTTGTTTATCTACTTGATTAAACACTTCACTGTTATCCAATTTTCCATCGAAAACTCGTTTGATGAAAGTTTCCATGTCATTGAGGTCTGTAAACGTAGAGGAATATGCTTTCTAGCGATTCGTAACGTTAAAGTCGAAGTTATTTATAACACAATATTTCTCGAATTTATTTTAACTTTATTATTCTTCCTTGAAAATAATCCTTTTCTTGACTCTAAACTGACTTATCTCACTTTGCAGAAGTTAACCCGGTTCTGACAAATCTTTTGATAATTCCAATTTCTCTACTCTACAACCTTTTTTTTTTTTTTTTTTTTTTTTTTATTATAGTTTATAGTCTTTTACACCATGTGTTTTAAGACGCAACTACTCTACAACCTTACTTTTTTCTATTGAGGACCACAAAAAGGAAAAGGACCAATACCAATTATATATATATACATATATATACATACATATATATATATACATATATACATATACATATACATATACATATACATATACATATACATATACATACATCCATCCATGTATATATACACTCAAACACACATATACATATATATACATTAATGATACAAAAATTATACGCACACACAATGTCACAGGAGCACAAATATACATATATACATACATATACATATATAAATACATATATATACACACATATACACACATATACACACAGATACATTCATACATAAATGACCAAAATATGCACACATAAAATAAAATAAACAAATACTATGAAAATACGTAAGATGAATCATCTTCATCTTACAAGGTCACTATGAGCTGAGAAAAACCTAGTAACCTTGTCTTCATCTTCCTCAAAAACACGTCTTAAAAAATCTCGAAGACTCATAAGCAACTAAACACTATATTTAATTTTCTTTCTAAAGAACTTCATTCATCTAATAACAAATTTGTTAACAGCTATTTCCAGTCTGTTTGTATTTTGTTTAGTTATTGTCAAGACAACCACCGCGGTGACTGTGAAAATTTCCGGGCTTTCTGTTTTAAGCTAGCAAATAGAAATAAGTATATATATATAACAAAAACAACGCGCCCATCTATGATCATTACATTTACGGGTCTACTCGAAATCGAAAGTAAAGCAAAAAATTTTAATGGAAAGTTTAAATAAAACTTTTCCAATCTACTATAATTCTCTAATAATTACTTGTTTGTGAAATAATAATAAAGTGTTTAGCGTTAGCGTAGCTCTTGAGCCACTGCGTATATTATTAGATTATTAGAATTATAAGATAATTAGTTAATTAGACAAACAAGACAAGATGAGTTCAACTAGAAGTTTAATGGATGTATTACGTAAGATCTTTACAGGTAAAAAAGACGAAGATATTCAAATAAATCGAAACGGTCTTGAACAAGTTGGCGTCAAAAAAGCTAGTGATTTAAAATACTTAAACAGAAAAATTTTAACAGATATTACTGGTTTAAGAACTATTGATAGAATTAAATTACTAAATTATAATAAAATTGGTAAGCCTTTTTACACTATTTTAAAACATTACAATAATTAAATTACTTTTACTTAAAAATTACTGATTTATATTTTACTAACAACTATATAATAATTGAATTTAAATGTTTATTAGAACACAGTAAAGAATATAGAAAGATGGAACAAGAAATCGAAAAAGATCGTGAGCATAAAGTTTGGCATGCTGAACAAGAAAAGAAAAAAATGGAACTCGAAGAAATAATAGAACGTTGCTTTCAAAATCATGATGATCCTAAAGATTCTGAGAATACTTCTAAATTATCTGAATTGAAGGATTTCTTAGCATCAAAGCTGCCTTCTTTTCCCTTTGAGGGCAATAACCCTGGAGGTCCTAAACGGAATCTAAATTTGTTTCCATTATTAGTGCTTTTTGCTATAACTATACTTTTAGATTTGAGTAATGCCAAGAACATGTCTCCAAAATTTACTTTGATGATAGACATATGCTTTTCTGCAATTACTGGATCTTATATCTTGACAAATTACATTCTTTTTTCAGCTGATTTCAAGCAATTATCTACAGAACCTCACTATATGAATCGTAAAATGAAACTGATAATCCTTGCTTCGGGCATTTTACCTGGATATTCTGCAAATTATTTTAATTACAAGCAATGGACAGCCATTGTTGTGGGCCTATCGACAGCAGCCATGGCAACAGCCATCATCAAGTCAAGCGCTAATTCGCATTAGAAGCGTACTTTCTCTAATGATGCTTTTGAATGTTTAAGTTTTTTTTTAAGTTTGGGTTTGTTTGTAACAGAAAATTTAAACCGTGACAACTGTATTGTATTTATTTATTAATTTCTTTATAGAAATAATAAATGCAATGCAATTAAAATTAGAAGTCATGGATATTTCTGTGAAACATAATTTGTATTTTTATTTTGAGGTTGCAAATGCTTTAAACTTGTTTATCAAATGTTTTTAATAAAATTGTCTAATTAAAAAAATTTTTTGAATAAAAAATTGTTCATTACTTACGGAAAAATTATAACAACACGAGTAGCCAGTCAGTTTTAGCTGGCTCACAAGTGATGTCATGCCGAATTCTTTATTACAGCCAGCTTCAATAAATACAATCTAATTCCGCAAACTAGAATTATTTTAATTATCTTCCCAATCGAATTAATTATGAATGTCAGTCAGGCAATCTAACAAACGAACTAAAACCATCTTATTACTATTCTAGAAAATTATACGTGAGAGTGCCTATCATCTATGCCATTGATATATATCAATGATCTATGCTATGCCATCTGGTTTGTTTACTTTTAAATTAGAATGAAAACGTACTCAGGAATCTTTTCTATTACTAGATTTAGATTGGTAGATGCGTCTAATTTCTAAATATATTAACACTTTTTTATTGAAGTAGTAATTATTTATAAAATGAATATAAATTAGTAACTCTTCTCATCGACCATTCTCACTATTGAAGTAGTAAACAAAATTGCCGGTACCCGCACTTAAGCATAAGTGCCCACTATTCTACTCTCTACTTCTCTACTCTCCTAACTACCTAACTTAACTAACTACTAACTAACTAACTCTACTAGTAGTCTTGTTACAAGTTAATAATAATTTATTATGGAATCGTATAAAGATGACGGCAGTACGATGGCATGGATCGTCAAAAGACCAAAGAAAGATGAAACTGAGGAGGATTGTTTGAGACTTCAGGAGAAGTTCTTGGCTTCGCAAACAAATGACAGACTGCTCGCCAAAAAGGGAAAAGATACAACGAAAATGCCGCCAGTACCTGTCAGTAGACAATGTAATTATTATAATTGCAAATCATGTTGATTTTGTTGATTGATTAATTTGAAGGTGCTGATTTTCATTCATATGAATGGACAAATCGGTAATCTTTCCCGTGTGGCGGATTAATACATAATTCTCGGCTATAATTAACTATAAACAGGATGAAAAGTAAACACTATTTTAAAAATTATGATAATTAGTATAAATAATTTATTTAAAATGGGAAAATGTCATATAAAAAAATATATAATGTAATTATAATTTAAAAAATGTTACATAGAAAAAATTTTAGGGAAAAGTTTAAACGAAGGAATCGCGTACCGTGTTATATAAAGTGACTAGCGGGGTTAAACCGTCGACGTTGCTTCGAATAAACTACTTTTTGTTACATTTATTTTTGAGTTTTTCTTCATTAAAAACTTGAAATTTTGTTTATTTAAAGAAGTTAACTTAATTTAATAATTTATAATTTTCTTACTTCATGAAAACCGTCCCGAGTTTCCGGGCGGTGAGTTTTAAAATTTTAAATAATTTTTTTTTTAACTAATAGTTTGTTTTTTAAATAAAATTTTATTATAAACTAATTTTATTTTTTTTTTATTCATTTCATTCATACGATCATCGTACCTCACCACTCACAACTACGATGTAAATAGTGCTTGGAAGGGTACTACTTACCGTTTTCAAAGTCTCTCAAATTACGATAATTGTTTTTTTTTAAAATTAAATTTGGTATAAAATTTGTTTTTTTTATGTTATTGTAACAAAATAAAAATAATACGACTATTTTTTCGGCAAGGGCCGTCCGTAGGAAAGATTACCTGACAAATCGTAAAATCTTTTACCAATGGCATGCGCCTCCATATTATTATCCGATGCATTATTTATATGTGTTTGTTCTTTTCATATTTGATCAAAAAACAACAGATGATTTATATATGCCAGAACTACATAAGACTGATACTGGAATGCCAAATTATTAATAAACAATTTTTCATCGATATATATTATTTTTTGTTTTTCTGTATATTTATTCAGAAATCACCAGAAACAGTAACAAATACACAAACAGCTACCAGCGATGGCAAACCAAATACGATCGGGAACAAAAAGAAGAAAATGAGTTTATTTGCCAAGAGAATGCTGGCTTCTGGTTCTCTGCCATTGAAGCAGCAGCATGAAGATGAAACTGTTGATTTGGTTAAGAAAGATCGTCTCGTTTTATCAGGTCTGATTAACATATTCATTGGATTTTAGCTGTTTTAATGGTGGAAAACAAAAATACCATTGTTTTTTAGAAGGCTGACCAGACTACATTTTTGTATTATATATGCTTGTTTTAGTTATTTATAAAAAAAGATATTTAATATTTTTTAGATGGACTATAAATATTATATTTTAGATGTAATAACATATAACTTTTCTTTAGTTATCTATGCTCTTGTGGAATTTGTTTTCTTGTTACTGTTGGTAAATTATGCTGATAGTTTTCCGTTTTCTAATTAGGTATGCATGTTGTAATTTATTGTTGTGTTTCGTGGTTTTTTAGAACATTTTCATTTAACAAATTTATTGGAGAGCAAACACCTTTGAATTTAAGAAAGGCACTTTATAAGTGTATGTGATTGATTGATTGATTGATAATCTGTTTTGATCAGGTTTTTGTTCATTTTTATTAATACATCAAATAATTTTTGTCCAACAAACTTATGCTTTCCTATCTCATTGTTATAAACTATTTTTTCTTAAAAAAAACAGATGTGCACGACAAAGGCAGTTCAAGAAGTCACAGGCAGGTTCCGATCGTGTATCCTTCCTTGATCTCTGGCCTCGGACTGCGGGCAAGCAGTTCCGAGCAGGAGGTAGACAAAGCTCGTGTCTTGGATTTAATTCACGACGAAAACGTCAGAATTCTGTCGGGACTGTCTGAGGAAGAGATATTGGCAGAGAGAGAGCGGATTGCGGCACGGTTGAGTCCCGATCTGGTGCAATTTGTACGGAACAGAGGTAAAGGAAGTAAAGGGCTTTGCTGTGAGAAGTCTTCGGCATCATTTACATCGTCATCGGGGGAAAATCTTGAGAAAAATGTATGCATTAGCTCCCATCAGGTTGATGATCAGATTAAAGAAAACGAAATCAGAGAAGAAATGATGATCAACGATAGAAATATTGAAAACAAAGTTCCGAACGATGCCCTGATTTCGAGTCAGACTGATTATGATGACAACAGTAGCATTCTAAAGTCGACCGATGAATCGGTATGGAGAGAGGTCAGGATCAATGCCAAGGTTCCGACAGAAGTGTCAAATCAATCGTGGTCGAGAGAACGACTGGGACTTGTTAAGAACACAGAAAAATACATAAATCTAGACGAGCTGCAAGAAATCTCCAATCCGGTAGACTTGAGCAAAGCGGCAGAAAGGTACGAGTGGATGCACATGACCGACGTGGAGAAACACAAGCTGGAGTGGGTCTGCGAACCGGTCAGGAAAACGTCGAGCGGAGGCGCCGGAACGGCCGCGGTCAGGTTCGGCTTCGACGGAGAGTTAGTCGCGGATTCGCCGCAGCGGTGGGAAAGGGAAGAACTGTATCACCACGGCGACGAACCGGACAAGGCCGGTTACGCCCTGCAGGATTTGTTCGTTCTCCTCAGAAGCACTTTCGTACAACAGCAGCTTGTCGGTCTGAAGACTCTTTCCCGCATCCTGGACCGGGCCAAGTCCGGTTATTACCACGGGAAGCTGTCGAGGAGCATCGTCCCTACGCTCGTAGACAGCGGAATCGTGGTTTTGGCCCGGCTGGCCCTCGACAGTCCCCTTGTCGCCGTCCACGAGGCAGCCGCCGGTCTGTTCCGCTCACTTCTGGTGAATGCAGATGACGAGGTATGAAATTTATACTTGTAATGTGAAAATAATTTAAATTTCATTTGTGTTTTTATTTTCTTATATTTATATTTATATCTATAAATATATTTTATATCTTTATAGCATTTACAATTGCATATTCTAAAATAAAAAACACTTCTGTTTTTATTTTCTTATATTTATATCTCTAAATATATTTTATATCTTTATAGCATTTACAATTGCATTTTCTAAAATAAAAATCGATTTTTGCTGTAATATTTTGACTTGAAAAATACTCTTAAATTTATAAGTAATTTTTTTTCATCATCAAGTTTGCATTATGATTATACAAGTTATACAACTGATCTGCGAGACAGATTGTGCATTCATTTTAGTTATTGATATGAAAAAGCCAGAACAAACTTACTTATTTGTTATTCTCTGTGTTTTCATTCAATTAAGATTTTTCATAGGGCTTTTGAAATAATAATAAGCAGCTAGTTCCACCATAGTATCCAGCTCAATTGCTTAATATAAACATCCCATTTCTGTGTCAACAGCTTGCGCTCGATCAGTCCTTCACTTGGTACCGTGGCCAGGATTTGCCCGCGATGAATGCAGCTGCTGATGCTGACGATGACGATGCTAATGGTGATGATAATGATCCTGACGGTAATGATGATGATGATCGGGAAGAGAAGGAACAGCCGACGGATGAGGAAGTCATCAGAAAAGATTTGATTAAAGTTATTATTGTCGATGTTTTATTTTTTTGCATTGCATTATTATAGTTCTTTATTTATTTATTTGATTATTTATTTACTGTTCAGGTAGATTAGTTTTGCTATTTAATGTACTTATTATTTGTTTTTAATTAAGTAATTTCAGCACTACATTACTGATGCCCTATAAAAATAATTCTTCCTTATTGCTCTATAACTAATTTTATCTTTATTAGGTAATTTCACTACATTAAATCATGCGATAATATAATTATTTTAATTTATAAAATTAACGCTTTACAATCTTTACATCATAATATGATCATTAATGCTTTACATCATAATATGTTAATTAGTGCTTCACATCATAATATGTTAATTAATGCTTTACATCATAATATGTTAATTAATGCTTTACATCATAATATGTTAATTAATGCTTTACATCATAATATGTTAATTAATGCTTTACATCGTAATATGATAATTAATGCTTTACATCATAATATGTTAATTAATGCTTTACATCGTAATATGATAATTAATGCTTTACGTCAATAATACATTAATTTTCCAGGGTCTACTTGTAAGAACCTCATTCCTCCCGCGGCTCAACTACCTCGTGACCGTTCACCAGCCGAGAGATTCTTCTAAATTCATCGAAGACGTTCTCGACGTGCTCACCAGAGCGGCGCGACATCACCGTCACGGGGAGCATCTGGACAATCGCCGAAAGCAAGACATCTGCGGCCGCCGCGGCAAATCGGATCCGTCGAGAGTTTACGAATGTCCCGGCCTGTTGAAGAACGTCGTGGAACGGTTTCTGCCGCTCGACGCCGGAGCTGGTAAGAAACCGTGCGATGTTTAAGCGGAAGCAGGCAGGATTGTTTTGTTTAAATGTTCTAAAATAAAATCATCTGTTTTACTGTAATGTTTTTTTAGTATCACGTCCACGAACTTTAAGTGGAGTATTGCTGATTTGAAGTATTTTTTAGCAGTTTTATTAACTGTTTTTCAAAGTCGCCTTCTTTTTATCTCTCTTTCTTTCCCTTTCTTTTTAAGTAACGGAATTTTTTTTAAATATTTCAGACCACAGCCAGCCTACTGAGCTCAGAAGTGCAGTAAGTGCAAAGGTGATCAAACTGCTAAGAACGCTGGCTGCTTCTGATGCTTGCGTTGCACGAGAACTCTACAGAGACTATGGAGAAAACGTGTTCCAACACATTTGTTCCGGCTCGCAACTTCGCACGTGCCACGAAGCTCTTAGATTTTGGACAGTTCTTCTGAGATACGGGTTCGGAACGGACAGATTTCAACGACATTCTGCCTACATTACTGAGAGACTGTCGTCGTTAGTCGGTCGCACACGGACGACATTTGATAACGAAGATCCGATGGGAGGCTGCTTAGCAATGAGCGTCGTTGAAGCCGGATTTAACGTTGCCGCTGAAGTCAGCATCCTGAGAAAAGCAAAGAGAACGGATCCAGTCGACGAGTCGGTATTGCCCGAATTTCAGTGGAGTAACGTCGTCGGCTATCTGCCGACGGTTTTAGCGATTGCCGAAAAAAGTATCGAAGAGTTTGTAGAGAAGTATTTTGTTAGAAAGTATACCACGTACGGCCCGTTGACGTCCGCTATGAATTGCTTGTCCGCGTATATTGAAAAGGGTAGTCGCGAAATCGATCCTATCCTCTACGACCGTGTTAGGCTAACCTTGAAATCATCTCTTCTTTCTTGTTTGGAGTCGTGTTCTTTCAAAAGAACGATCGAAAAGTTGAGAGAGAACTCGGTGATCATTCGAGATGTCGTCGATTACCGATCTTTCGGGGAATGCGCCGATTCTTTCAGAACTCTCGAGTCCATTTTCTTTGACGATTCACAGACGACCCCCCTCGGGCAGCCGGCAGAACCGTCCCCGGCATCGTCATCATTCAAGCCGTCTCTTTTGCTCGCGTCCGACCTTTCATCGTCATCTCGGACTTTTCCGCCGTACTCTTCCATCTCTCACACGAAATGGCATCCAGTCGTTCATCCGCTGTCAGCTGTTCCTTTTCTGTCGAGCGTCGTCAGGCTCGTTTCAGCCTGGTCGAAATTGGACGCGGATGCGGAGCGCGACGAGTTCGATCTGCTGCGGAAATTCCTGTTCCATCAGGACCTTCAGCTCTACTTGACCAAAATCGGAACTGCTCTGGGTTCGGCTTTGAAAGGAGGTTGGTTCTCGAGGTTTGAGGTCCACGTTGTTTATTTTCTGGTGACGATAGCAAAAGAACTGTTGCTCTCTACTTCCAAGGATTGCAGAGATCCTATCGTAGATCCGGTGTTTTATAATAAAATCGCATTGAATCTTCTGACGCACTTCCAATCGGGAGATGAGTTGATGGTGCTGAGGATGTTCAACGTCCTGCTGTCGGAAGAATTTTTAAGCGACGTTTTCGGACAGGGCGATATCGAAGAGAATCTCGTGCTGGAGACCAATAGGGCATCAAAGATTGATTGCATATCAGCCGATCTTAGGGACAATCTCAAAGAAATGAAAGCCGCATATGTAGATCAGTTTTTCGATGCGGAGAGCGCCGAAAGATCCTCCAAGAACCTCACAGACAAATGCCTTGAAGTGAATTGCATGGTGGTCGGCCGCTGTGGCAAGGCCGTCCTTCCGGTCGACTGGCTTTACCAGCCACTCCTGCATCTCAACTACGTCTGGAAGAAATCTCGTGTTAAAAAGCACTGCGACGATGTTAGTCTTAAGAATATGCTCACGGGATTGGTCAAGACGTGCCAGCAAGCCGTAAAAGTTATTTTCCTATTGGAGAAGTTCAGAGACAAGATGATATCGCACATCAGCGTAGAGCTGAAGATCGCGCGAATCATGCAGGCGGCCATCGCGGCCGGTGAAGAGCTCTTGTCCGTGGACACTTACTTCTACATAGACCAGCTTGTTCAACTTTTCTCTACTAAAAAGTTTCTTCCCAAGCCAACCGATCGTTCCGTGACAGCAGCTGGGGTGTCTCCTCCTTTGAGGAAAATTGATGCACAGTTTTACGACATGTATTTAAAAGAGTACGTCGGCTTTTTTGCTCCTCTTCTGACGTTCAACGTCATCACCCTGTTCCCCTTGGTCTTCTTCGACGGTGGTGACGGGCACGGATCGGCCGACCAGCTGTGGCATCTCTTGTGGTTTCGCAACCTAGAAGCTGTTAAGTACCTGCCAATCGGTTTTGATCAGGTGAGTCAGGTGTATGTATGCATGTATGCAAATGTGTACGCTAGAGTACTGCACTGGCCGGCCGTAATTTTTAGAGGTTTCAAATGGACCAGGCCGGGCCTGAAGTCGAGCCAGGGCGACCCGGGCCAAGATTTTTCACCAAGTTCAGGGATTTTAGGCCTGTAAAAACGGGGTGGCCCAAATTAGACGGGCCGGGCCTGAAATTTTGGTCTACTAAACGGGCCGGGCCTGAAATTTTGGTCTACTAAACGGGCCGGGCCGCGAAAATTCGCCCCGTGCAGTACTCTACTGTACACGTGTAATGTTTGAATACCGATTCATTAATTTTCACCTCGAATAGCATGCTGCTGTTGAAATAAAGATAGTTTCAAAGTTTAAAAATTGATTAGTTCAAACACCTGGTGTTTTCTCGGTAAGCTGTTTGTGTGGGAGAGAGGGGGAGAGAAGTTGTAGCTGCTTGTAATTGAACAGAAGTTGTGTGTCGTGTGTGTCAGCTTGCGATGATAACTATCCAAGCTATCTATGTTAAAGACCTCATGACTACTATTGAATTTAAACTGATGGTTTATTTTGATATAATATATTCATCTGTTGATACTTTTATTTAGTAGTAATTTTAGATTTTATTTAAAGCCAAACGTTTTTGTTTAATGCAATCATTTTCAGCTGATCATTTTGTTATGTGATTTTTTTCCCCCGACAGCTGCCGTTTTCAATAGAGCCTCTGTTGAAGCCGCAAGACCAGGACAATTTGCCTTTAATAAAATGTTACTTCAACTGCCTGGGCAACAGATGGCTATCGCACGCCGCAGCACCCGTGCCCTATCTGATCGCTGTGCACAACGTAAACAGATTCATCTATTCGAGCCCCTCATCGATTGCCTCTACGATCGGTGCTTCTGAGAACGGCGACGCGTCGAGAAAGGTGGCAGAGATGGAAAACGCGAAGAAACTATTTGCCAGGCAGGTTTTCACCAGCTGGCCCGATGCGCAGAGAAAGCACGTACTCGCGTACAAGCAGGCCGACTTCGAGACGCCGCTGGGATTCGACACGTACGACGTCCTGCCGAAAGCTCGCTCGAAGCGACTCATTTCCTTGGCGGAAGTGACGGCGGAAGATGTTGTTCTTATGCTTCAAAAATAGATTTTTTCATTTTTAATTTTTTTTTTAATAAAAAAGATAAGTGATTGATAAGAAGTTATTGCTTGATTAATATCACTTTTTAAGTTGTATTAAAGGTAGTTGTAAGCTGCCAAAGTTTAATTTTTTGTTACTGCTTGAGATCAAAAGCTGTTGAAGATGTCATTTGTGACTGCTCCAAAAGTCTGTCGTTCCTCCCTGAAATATCTGATCCGATTGATTTTTGAAGTATCACATTAATTACAAAATAAAGCAGATTAATTGTTTGTATAAATAACTAACTTCAAATAAAAGAGTGGTTTTGTGTTGGTGACGTTTTAGAGTTGTCCACGTTCTGTGCTGGGTTAGATCGACAAAAGTACATAACTTCGGCACTATGCCGGGCTGAAAATAGCACCTAATAATTTTGGTTTTTGTCCACCTTTGCATTATCCTTTGCATTATTAGAAGCTTGGAATACCATTCCGTTATCAATTAACCTTTAATACTTCAAATAAATTTTCACGGTTCTTTTTTGCATGAAGTATTCACTAGCCTTTTTAATACGTTTTCTTTTATTCAGTTGTAGGAATGTTTATAAATTAACAAACAATGCAACACGACTGTGGTATATGTCGGCTAAGAAATTATGGATAAAAAAGTGTGTAACAACAGTTTAGTTTATAGTTGTCGTAAATTTCGTAAGAGTTGCTCTTGGTACGAATGCTCAGAGTTTTAAAGCGATTAGGGTCAAGTACCTATTGAGTAATACAAATAACCTTGTTGTCTAGCCGTGCTAGACTCTAGCGGTGAAAGCTAAATATTCTTCTAGCAGAAGTGAGAATTCAAGTTATTTCTAAGCAAACATAAAGTCAATAGAACAAAATTATGACGAAATGAAACTCGAAGAATGCACTGCAAATATTCAGGAACGCTAATAAGTGACCAAAACCGCTCTTTGTTGTCAGTTGTCAGTAATTTACAAACGCGCGGCAAACCGAAATACATTTTCAAATTTGAAAATTAGCGTGCAAGATGGCGACGAGACAGTTCGATCGAATAACAAAACATTAATAAAAGTCTTCTTTTCAAACTATAAAAGTTTTTCTTTCTTCCTTTCGTTAACTACAGTCACAAAAAATGGTTTATTAGACAAAAAAAAATTTCGCTTCAATGGTGTCCGTTTAAACGGTTGTCAATTCTAGTCTGTTTTGCAACGTAGACCTTCTTGAATTTTGGATTGAGATAATAGACCGATCCTTGCGAAACAACAGATGCATTGTCATTAAAATAATCAGCTCTACTGGGGACTCTGATTGGTTGTGGCATCTGAAAAGACAATTATAGAATCATAAGACTATTTCACAAATTAAAATAAAAATTGTGATTATATAAAAACAGAAACAGCGCTGTTAAGAAGTTGGTGTCACCCAGTGCGGTACCTCATGGTGTCACTCCCTCCACAAATGTATAATGATCGGGGGATAGGAAGTGTAAACTTTATTCTGGTTAAGTCCTTCTTAAAAATTCCCAAGAAATGTGTAAAACCTAATAAAATTTTTCTCAAAAAAGTCTATAATCGGTGAAGTGGGAATGATACGATTTTGTTGCTGGGCTGAACAAATCATAAGAGTGATCCTCGGGATGGTGTCACACATCACCCTCCGCACCCCCTATAGTGACGCCACTCCACAGAAGTATAAATAGGCTGGTGAAGAGAGGAAGGATATGCACAGTGACGAATTCAGGGGAATTGGGGAACGCATTCAACCACCAAATTATCAATCAAAATAATTTTTGGGTAGAAACCCCGCTTTTGAAAATAACCTATTTTTTAAGTATTTACAACCACCGCCACCCAGTCATCAGTTTTTTGAGAAGACAATTGTAACATTAAAAGTAGAAAACTTTTGAAAATCCTGCCCCCGGGTTTTGGTGAAATGACATCTCCACCAGGAATTCTTGGATCAGACAGACAGACAATTTATTTAAGCTTTTGACAAAACGCATAGGCCGAAAGAAATGTAGAAATAATAATGATAATTGTAATAAATTAGCAGGGTACCCGGCGTTGCCCGGGGTTTTTCGTCATTTAATGAATATGTAAAATGAGCAAATTGTACTTTTGTATTTTAATATGATTTTAAAATGCACTATTTCACACAAGCGATTTCCAAAATTATCTTCGGGAGGGGTCTCACCGAGCCCCGGATATGGCTCAGACACCATCGGGGTCATTTTGTATACTTTTCCCCTGGGCACCCGATACACCAATGCAAATAGTCAAGTTTTTATCTATTTTTACCCGCTACTGAGTGTATAGTGTATAGCCTCTGTTGTCTAATTGTATACAATATATATATATATGAAAATAAATAAAGAAAGAAACAAAGAAAGAAAGCGTCTCTTTTAAACCACACGTGTTACAATTCTAAAAACAGACCTGCTGGTAGGGTAACGTTGCAGGTTTGTAAACAGCTCTCGTTGGAGCCAGTTGGTCAAAAGATCGAGCCCTCTTGGCCATCAGAAAGTTTGGGTCGTTGATGTAAACGGATCGTTGGTTGTAGTAGGGGTCGTCGCGAATGAATGCACTACTGGTACTGCTCCCTCTGACGTTTTGATAGTTACTTGCTCTTGACTCGTTTCTTGATTGCTTATTGAATACCTTGCGCACGGACACAGTTCCGTCGACGACGTCAAAACCCTTTAGCGGCTCCGACCCATTGGAGCCATTGACGTGGGCAATGGCAACGTCGGGACCTCCTCCGAAGCCACTGTCGTCAATCGACGATACGGCCGCTCTGCTGTCGTCACTTATAATCGAAGAGCGGTTGAAATGAGGTTGAGAGTTTACAACAACTCTTGCCTCTTCGCTTCCTCTCCAGGGGTTGTTTACATACTCGTCTCCTGCTTGACACCAGGTATCGGAAACGTTCTGGTAATTACGATAGTTCGTTTCGCTGTTCATCATCGGTCTCCCGGCGGCTCTTTCGGAGCCGCTGGCAAGATTCGCCGTCACGGCTACCTCTCTGTAGGTGATCGTCGTGCCGTTGTCGCTAGAATCGAACGAGCCCAGATCGGATCTCTCGTCGTGTAAATGTTTTTGAACTGCCGAAGCAGGTACCACCCCGTATGAAGAAGGCATGTATTTGCTAGATTGGTACCCGGACGAGGGTGGATTTCTTTGGTTATATTGCGTTCTATTAAACGAAGCTTCTGACCGCGGGCCCTGATGACCGCCCCACCTGTCCACGGCTAGAGAACCCATTGGGTAGTCTTTGGCCGAAGTGAGAGTTAGATTTCCAATACTCATTTCCGTCCTGGATAAAGTCCTCTCCATGGAATATCTCGTGCCTGAAAGTTCGTTGAAAATGTTCTGAAATCGAAAAGCGTCTGACTGTTGTTTCAACTTGTAGGCTAGTATCTCGTACTCGCACGGCATATCCGACCTAGTGCGGTCGACTTGGAAAATGATGAGAAGTACATTCACGAAGCGCAAGTCTTGGAGAATCCTGTCGATGCATTCGAGCGGGTAGAACTTGTAGGCGACTTTGGAGTTGATGGAAAGTCTAGAACCGACTTTTAGTCCTCTGTAATCGAGCTTGAGTCGTGTCTTCACCGCCTGACCTTGGTTGATTTGGTCTCTAAGCTGCGAATACATCAACGCAGTTAATACAATTGAATAGTCTCCACTTTATTTCCAAACAATTGTTATTACATAATTACATATGCATTAAAAACAAGGGACCTCATTTAACAAAACCACTAGGGGAATCTAGATGTTGAACGGGTCCAAAAAAACTGATAATGGGGGGGGGGTTGTCGCGTAGCCCGATTAAGGCTTTCGGGAGAGGTGGTCGTAGCTACGTTTCCAAAGCCCACGTAATGTCGCGGGACCCACTTCATATTCAGAGGTGCAACCTCCCACCTAAATGACGCCCTTATTACAAAACCATTTTTATAAAATAAAAAAAGTTTATTCATTATATAATGTCTTTGCAGAAAAAAAGTGAGGGTAAGAACAATTTAGCTACTTTTTGACTTGGAAACCATGAATTATGGAGAAGCACTTCTGAGGAAAAAATTACCATAATATGTCAGGTAGATAACGAAACTAGAGTATAATTTAATAAACTCTTCTATTCCTTATTATAACCCTCATCCCATTCTGTCATTCATCCCACGGTCCCGGGCGGGAAGTTTCTAAAGGGTGTCCTTACCCGTGCAAAAGTGCTCCCACTCAGCTCGTTGCATAGAAACTTGTCCATGAACCAGGCTTTCTTTTCTATGGTGTTTTTGCTGGTTTCTTTGTAGCGTGGAGCAAGGTTGACCATCGATTTCGACATGGCAGACATTTTATTATAATTTTAGGAAGGACTCAGACAGAAATTGTACTTTCTGTCTTTATTTTCTAAACCTTCTCGTTGTGATTTAGATTTTAACTAATCTCTTAAATATGATAATCCGAGTTAAAATCCCAGAAATGTAGATCAAGTAAAATAAGTATATTTAATCAGGAAACAAAACAGTTCTTCTAAATTCTTCTTTGTTCAATAATTAGATTTTTACCAGAAACAGACAAAAAACTCAGGTCTGCAACAAAAACCAAGATTATGTTATGTTATTGCATGTTATTTTTACCCAAATAAAATTCATAATTTCTAATGAATAAACACTCGATTACCTTATAGTTAATGCCTACTAGATGGCATCTTTCCTTGAGACTGTTTGTTAAGAAAAAATTACAAAATAATTAGGTTTGTGTCGAAATAGCTTGATACAATAAAGATTGCGTAAACGATCGCTGTAGTTTCCTGCTATATTCCCGTTCTATCAATTATCTCGTTTTTTCTGTTTTCTAAATTCGAGAATCCACGTGATAAATTGGAGAAAATGAATTTTAAATATTTTAAATAACTCCACAAAGTCGTTTAATCATCATCTCCTACCTAGGCATTTGACGCTCACCATGTTTGCCTACTATTCAAGCTTGTTTACTGCCTTGTCGTCACACCTGAGTGACTCGCTACGGTGAGACTAATAGAGGTGAGATTGAAAATGAACACCTGAACCAATGTGTGTGTGAGAGTATGTATGAACTATTTTTTAATACATGCTCATTACAGTTATGAAATCAGTGCATTTGGGAAGTTTTAAAATTGTTTTTTTTCTGTAAAAAAAGGTAAATTCAAACAGTTGTTTTCCGAAACATTAGAGCTGTAACGTAGGCTGAGTTCATAGTTTAAATTAATTGGCTCCAAAGCACAGTGACATCAAAAATTCTCAATTTAAGTTCCTATTTCTTTCAAAGACATTCAACTATAATCTGCACTTGGCTTGAACTTGTCACAAGCCGATAATATAATTATTATTTAAAAAATATTTTAGCAGTAATACACATAACATAATTATATCAGGGACGTCGTTTCGGGGAATGGGGGGCATTTCCCTCTGACTTTTGAGTGGGCCCCCTGACGTAGTTTTGAGCCCCCAAAAATGCCACGAAAAATGTAAAGTTGATGATTTAGAGGTTTGATCTGGCCCTTTTTATGGCTATGTGCCAATACCCTGTGATGGTAACGTGGAGTGGATTAAAAAAAAAATATTGGAAAAGTATACTTCCGATTACCCTCCCCCACCCCCGGTCATCGTATTTTTTTGAAAAAAAAAAAATGACAAGAGGGTTTTCAAATTTTTTTTGAAAAACGTATTTCCGAGAACGCTCTTCCTTGTCTGGTCATCAGCTTTTTTTAGGAGAAAAAATGAAAAGAGAATTTCGAAAATGTTGGTGAAAATTAATTGGTGAGCCCTGAGAACCAGTTTCCTCCCCAAAGATTTTTCTGAAATATTATGACGCCCCGGAATTATATTATGCTTATGTTTTCACTGAGCACTTAATTGTTGTTATAGCGAATTAGAATGATATGGCATACCGAATTTAACAATAGGTATATACCTATATACATAGGCATTCAGATCGTTCTATTAGTCTATACTACTAATCTTTTGTGAATTACGATATCCGTACGCAGGTCATATAATCGTCTTAAATCCAATATAAAGTATGTTTTTCTACAGCAAAACAAAACTAGGCCGCAATTTTTTCAAAAAGTCAAATTTAGCAGAACATTCCTTGAGTCAATGAAGCAAAACTAATTGTGCTCGTAGCAGTGCCGGATTCACGTTTAATTGCGTGGGGGTGATACAAATTTTTTTTATAAGAGCGGGTGTTACCTATGATTGATTTGGATCAGGTATATAGCTTTACGGTAGACAATACTTTAAGAAGGATTGCATCAATGATTTCAGTTTTTTTTCTTTCTAGAAATGGTTGATCTGACAAACGACTATAATTTATAATGACATCTGGGATGTGGCTATTCTTTACAATTTTTTTTGCGATGTTGTAGGTCAATGAGACCGACATACATTTGGGCAGTTGAAAATGAGTTTCAACTTTGTTCAGCTCCGTATAACTCAACTCAACTTTCAAAAAATGCTCTAACCTTGTTATATACAACTATGTAACAATTTACCATAATAACTTAACATGACTGAATGTTTTTGAGTCATTTTTGATTTCTTCCAGCACGAATAGCAGACAATACATCGAAAGAATTCGTCACCAAATATAGTTTGACGAAATTCTCGTATGAACCAACCAATTGTCTAAGTTCTTTTAAATGCCAAGCAGCCAATTCAGCCTGTTAAGATAAGTCTATGCCTGTATGCCACCTACTTAATACTATATCTTACTAAAGCAGCAGCAGCATAATTTTTAAAATGTAGTTGTTTCACAACACTTGTATGGTATTGGTATGGCTTTAATGCCTATAATATTAGCATTCAAAACTATGACATTTAGAATGCAAATTATATTGTAGTATTTGTATTATTAATCTGTTTATAATCTGTCTCAACAATAAAAATGAAGAAACTCTTTTTTCATTATATACACCATGAAAATAATACTTATGTACATTTATACCGAGCATCTGCAACAAATAAACATCTTAAAAAATATTTAAACAATATAATTTTTTCAAAAAAATATATTTTTTTATTATATTTATAGTATCCAGTTAAACAGCGATGAAAATCATCAGAAATAAATGAACACCTACAAGCCACGTTTATTCAAGACTTTCAAAATTAAATTTACACGCTGTCTCGAAAAATTAAAACAACAACAACAACGAGAAATACAGACTGCGACTAAATCTTGTTGCTTCGGCTCTTGATGACAACTTACAATCGAGTAACTAATAATAAATAGATAATCATCGTAACAATGAAATCAACAAAAAATAACAATCAAAACTGATTTTTTTTCTAATTTCGTTTAAAGAGGTAACACAAAAGTCTTTCTTGTATGAACAGAGCACCAGATAGAAATCTTAAATGTATGTAAGATTGCACATTGGAAAAAGAGCGAAACAAAAATGTTGGGAAATACCATATCGTTGCCGAAGCGTGGTCTGCTACGGATATAAATGCCGTTATATTTATTTTTCGTCCAAATTTGCAATAAAATATATTAAATCAAATAATTGTTGAGAAAGTTAGAATGAGATAGTTCTGCAATTTGTGAAAGAAAGAAATAAAGAGAGAAATTAAGAGCGGGAAAGGCATTTAAATAAATATTAAATAAAAGATTTATTTAATGATGGAACGAACAACAAAACATACTCACTGAATAATTACCAAAATGAACAGGCACACAAACACAAACAGATAGATCCTCGTGTACATCCATCAACAGCATGCACAAACATAACATTTTATTCACATACACACGTGCAGGAGTGATGAGTTGAAATGAGGCAGTTCTGCAATTTATAGAAAAAAAAGATTGAGAGAATATGGCGTTTTAATAAATATTGATTAAAAGATTTAATTAACAACAGAAAGATTAACAAAATAGGGTTATAGAATACTAATGGAATACCAAAACAGACCAGCAAACAAACAGAGAAGTTACACAGACACAGTAACGCACACGCACGTATATACACTTAAGCACACGCACACATACAGGCGTTTGCGACCAGTTTCAAACTTGCTGTTTCATTCTGTTGGAGATCTTGCACGTTCTCAATCTGCGTATGAAGTGGAGGTAGAGGAAAACGAGTAGGATGGCGCAGAAGATGTAAAAAGACAGGCACATTTTGACGTCATTTTGGTTGAATATGGTCAAGATTGTCAGTTGACCGTGCGAGTCGCCAAGCTTCATTTCGGCCGGGCTTTTCCGCCTGGTTTTCGAGTCTTGTATCGTGACAGACGAAGAATCATCAGGGACTAGAAGAATTTCGCTTTCTTTTTGGACCGTTTTTCTATTCGACTCGAGAACTGATCTGTTTCTTTGAGTTCCCAAAAACGTTTTGCTCATTTCAACCAGCACAGAAGGTAGCTGAAACTTGTCGTCCGAATATTCGTCCGCGGCTCCTTCCCCGGCGCCTTTATCTTCCTCGCCGTCTTTCTCTCCGTTCGCGGCGGCGGCCGCAGCGAGAGTCAAACCGGTAACGCCGCCGCCGCTCGGAGCTAACACGTTCTTCTTCAGCTCTCTCGTCACGTACGGAACTCGGTAAACCTCCACCAGAAATTCGAACACCTCCTTCTCATTCCATTCATCGACCAATCCGCTTATCGAAGTCTTATTCCTCCGTCCGAACTCCACCTCGGCGGACGACGAGTGACGACACGAAGGGCACTGATGCCCGTTCGGGAACTGAGTCTTCGGGTGGCCGGGATCTTCCGACGGATCGCCTTTCAGTTTCAGGTTCGCTTTGTTGTGCGAACGCCAGAGGAAGACGACCGACTGGGGGCACGTTCGGACGAGGGACTCGATCTTGACGGCGCCCCTCATGAAGTTTTCGACGCACTCCTTGCAGCCGAAGAAGTTCTCGACGTAGCCCCGGATGGATAGTAGAGCCCCCACGCAGTTGACATCTACACGTTGAAAGATGAAATGGTTAATTATAAAAAAACCAGATAAAACATAAAATATTTTTGTTATTTATTTAAACAAAAATCCTTTTCAAACATTCGTAACCACTTCACATGCTGAATGCAGAATTATGTTAATGAAAAAAAAGAGAGATATTTAGTAGACTCGAGTGGATTGCATATAAATAGAAACCTGGCACAGCAGGTGTTTGATTTATGTCCTTCATTCATTCATCCCTTCATCCATCCATCCATCACTTCATTCATCAATTCCTTCTTTAATTCATTCATCCATCAATCAATTCATTCATCCATCAATCAATTCATTAATGCATCAATCAATTCATTAATTCATCAATCAATTCATTCATTCATCCATCAATCAATTCATTCATCCATCAATCCATTCCTTTTTTCATTCATTTATCCATCAATTCATTCTTCGACTCATTTTAATTTTCTGAATGAGAAAAAAAACCTTTGGAATTTTCCCGAACGGCCGCAGCGACGGTAATGGCATGGAAGGTCATCCACAAGCTGCACGGATAGCCACGAAGAGACGACGAGCTTCCCCTGCATCCCATCCACTCCCTTCTATCGAGAGCGATCAGTTTCTGTTGTTGCGAAAGTTTTTAAACAAACGAATCATACATTATTGAATCTATCCAGAAATAAACGTCGTTACAAAAATACGCATTAAATAAAAAAGATTTCTGATGGATTTCGTTATATACTTCGATGAATCATAAAATTATTAACAGCTGATGAAATCAGAAAGCTTACAAAAAAAAATACTCAAAATTAAAGCTTGTGTCGGGCCAGTGAAATGAGTACCAGCTGGGCGAGATCAGATATGGCACATTTTGATTATGGAAACTTGTGCAAGCGGCGTACGGCGTGAGCCTCGGCTGACAAACGTGGTACTAACGAACTCAATTTTACATACTTATATATAATTAAAAAAATAATTAATCAAATGTGATTACAATCAAACGATTGGTTCAGCAATGCATAAAGGACACACCCACACACACACAGACATTCATTTTATACATATATATATATATAATTAAAAGAAATAGCGTGTTCAAATGAGACATACGCCGAACGATCCATCAACAAGTTCCAGCCACTTCGGTCCCTCCAGGCCACTGAAACCAACGACTGACGACGTTGACTTGAGTTTTCGATGTAGAAATCTCAACTTCAAGAGTAGGTCTTCTCTGATCGGTAGATACTTTGAAAGAGGAAACGATAAACGGCTTTATTAAATTAAAATCGATGAATGTTTATTGTCGCCTCCTAGTTCATGTTGATGACAGAATATATAATAGAAAAATTATTTAAAAAAAAAAGTAATATATATAAGATAAAGGTAACAAATTCTCACCTGTACGAGGGTCTGTAAATAACCGACGAGAATTTTTACGCGGTTGACGTCCAGGTGACCACGTAAAGGAATTTCGTGTCTCAGAGAGAAGAAGAGACCGGATACGACGTCGACCTCGTGTAGTTTCATGTACGAACTGCGAAGTAATTATTAAAACGGCGACATCTTAACTGCACGGCTTCGAGTCGGAATTATTTAAAATCGTTTTTTTTAGAAAGTTATTATTAAATAATTAATTTGATTGCATAAATGAAATAATGGATATAATTATCTGAAATATTAAAAATATTCAATAAATAAAAAATATTTAAAATCGTTGTTTTTAGAAAGTTATTATTAAATAATTAATTTGAATGCATAGATGAAATAATGGATATAATTATCTGAAATATTAAAAATATTCAATAAATAACAAATATTTAAAATCGTTTTTTTAGAAAGTTATTATTAAATAATTAATTTGATTGCATAGATGAAATAATGGATATAATTATCTGAAATATTAAAAATATTCAATAAATAACAAATATTTAAAATCGTTTTTTTAGAAAGTTATTATTAAATAATTAATTTGATTGCATAGATGAAACAATGAATATAATTATCTGAAATATTAAAAATATTCAATAAATAAAACTTAAAAAACCTAAATCAACTAGATATGACATATTTTAAGCTTATATAAGCTTACTCTGATCTCCAATCAATGGTTGAATCATCATCATCATCAGCTCTATCTTTCAGGTTCAAAGGCAATGACGTATTCCATTGGACGTCATCGACTTTGACTCGACTGTGAACATTTGCATCCTCGGTCGGGCGTTTTTCCGCGAGACTTTTCAGTGCCGTCAGGTGACCCGGTGACGTACTGGAGCTGGAAATGATGAATAATATATGATAATTATAATAATAAACATATTATTTAATGTTAATTTTTATTAAATAAAACCCATTTAAGAATATAAAATATTACGCGAATGTAATATATTATTAAAAACTTTTTATCAATAATAAACGAATAAAAAATAATGAATAAATAAATAACAGATAATAAAATAAAGATATACAAAATAACTCACTTGCTCAAAAGCTCCATGGTCTCACCACCTTTCCCGGTCATCAAGTACGAAGACGGCAGACTCACGACTCCAGCGGGAAGAGAATCAACGACGATACGTCTAATTACCAAGTCGTCACGGTGATTGTACGTCGTAAGAATCACCTGTCGAGGAAAATGAAAAAATGATTATTCATGAATATAGATGGGCAGCAAATGGCTGGCCTGTTGTACCCTCCGTACAAACTCGTGACTGCTGCTGTTGTAACCAGATGAGAACATGATGAGGAGGGTCTTTTATTTTTATTTCAGTAAATTTGGAAACTAAATTTAATAAACTTAATAAAATTGAAAAAAAAAAACAGTTCTATTACTATAGAAAAGAAGTGAAAGTCTGAAAGAGCAACTCGTATCATTCCACGCGTGTTACTTCACATACGACAAATTTATTTATAAAGAATTCTACTTATAACTAAGTTGGTTGTGGCAAATTTCCAACTCACAGTGTAAGCGAAACTTGGCTACTGCCGGCTTTTTTTACAAGCTGGGTACGCTGTAACTAAAATAATAAAATTATATTTTGGCTACGCTGCTAACCTCTCTACCGATCGAGGAATCGGACGATTCATAAATTACAATCGCTTTCTGTTCGGTGGAAGTAGTCTGCTGCCAAATATCGTTTCGAGTTCTAGAAAATGAATTAAAACGTGATTAAAAGTACAAGAAAACAATCAATAATTAAATCAATCAAATAAACAAAAATATTTATTCAATTCGATAAATTAACAAACAAATAAAGAAAACATTAATCCTCAAATTACAGAAAATATCCAACAAGAACAAGCTTACGATTATATCAATTATTTCGGAACAAAACAAATTGTAACGCTAACAATCTATTTATTTATCACAATACAATGAAAAAAAATCATACTTGATAGGGTTCAGAGGTTGAATGAGCTTAGGGTCAATGTTACTGAGGGATTGATTGGAGACTAGTTTGATCATTTGAACTTTCATTTCTTGAACTGAACTCAGCTGTTGCAATTCTGTCAATTTCGGTGGCTGAGTTGATCTAGCAGGAATGAACTGTAATGCAAAATAAGAATATTATTTATGAATTTGTGCATTTCAGATACGTATAATATCTCAGAAGCATATTTTTTTCTAAGACAAATATTAACATTTCAGATGCATATTCTATTTCAGATGCATATTCTATTTCAGACACATATTCTATTTCAGACGCATATTCTATTTCAGATGCATATTCTATTTCAGATGCATATTCTATTTCAGACGCATATTCTATTTCAGATGCATATTCTATTTCAGATGCATATTCTATTTCAGACGCATATTCTATTTCAGACACATATTCTATTTCAGACACATATTCTATTTCAGATGCATATTCTATTTCAGATGCATATTCAATTTCAGATGCATCATCTATTTCAAACATATATTCTATTTCAGACACATTCTATTTCTATTTCGGATGCATATTCTATTTCAGATGCATATTCTATTTCAGATGCATATTCTATTTCAGATGCATATTCTATTTCAGACACATATTCTATTTCAGATGCATATTCTATTTCAGATGCATATTCTATTTCAGACATACTCTATTTCTATTTCGGATGCATAGAGTATTTCATATATTCTATTTCAGACACATATTCTTTTTCAGATGCATATTCTATTTCAGATGCATATTCTATTTCAGATGCATATTCTATTTCAGATGCATATTATATTCCCCTCTTAATTAAGATTCAAAAAGTGGACAAGAAATCAACTGAAACTTTTTCTTCTCTCGCCCGAACTATGTAAATTCATATTGAACAGCCAGTGAGCATGCACCATGTGTACATTCCACATATCAGTCGTATTGATCTTGAACATTTGATGTATGGGATCAATATAGTTGATGAATTATGTAAGATGATGATGATGATCTAGAAGAGAGTTGAAAAGCATGTGCAAATAAACTTTAAGATGTTTGCATATTTATATATTTTAGAAAATAAACTGAAAAATACATCGATTCATAAAAAAAACTATTTATTACAATAATGTAAAAAAATATTTTTCTTTCAATGAATACTTTTATTAAAACAAAAATCTTTGCAGGACAAAAACATAAAATGTTACAATGATAGTGCAAAATGTCAACACAAATGTTTATCCAACATATTTTTTATAAATAACAACAAAAATAATAATACTTAAATTGTATTGGCAGGCACTGAACTTGCAAACAGTACCTAGACGATAATGATTGTTATAAACAAGTACACGAGTTTAACATCCATAGCGATGATATAACTATTTATTTATTATAAAGTACACAAACTTACCATTATGGTGGGATAGCCTTCGATTGGATATCTCATGCAGATGTTTTTGTTTTCTTTTTCTGCACAGTCGATGGCCGCTACTTTTATGACTTCTCTCCATCCTGAATTTTCAGAGAAGTAAATACTCCGATAATAATCAATCAAATTCCACATGGAATTGCAAAAGTAAACTGATATTTATCACAAATTTAAATTTCTTATTTATTTATACAGCATCCAAGAAAATAGCAAAAACAAAGTATTTTCTTAGCAACACAAACATATGCTTCCAGTTTAATCCAAAGTTTAAGTTAATATTTGCCACGAATTTGAATTTTTAATCTATAAATTATAAAACATTGATAAAAGAGCAAAAACAGAGTATTCTCATAGCAACACAAACACATGTTTCCAGTACACTTGAGTACACTCTTCCAATTATTAATATGACTGTTGGAAAACAAAGCCAATTTGATTAAAACTTATACAAACATACCTATGCAGCTCGTAGCAAGCTC
This sequence comes from Erpobdella octoculata, assembly GCA_963978895.1. NCBI lineage: Eukaryota > Metazoa > Annelida > Clitellata > Hirudinida > Erpobdellidae > Erpobdella > Erpobdella octoculata. Next base: position 1,779,797 of record OZ022243.1, on the reverse strand, counting down.
TTTCCATTTCGGTGCAAACCTTACACAGTGACCACACCAGGAATTGTAGAATTCAGCAATCCAGCAGTTACTGGATCCAACAACTTCCTTATCAAAATTCTCATCAGTTAAGACAGACACGTTATCCGTTGTCACATTATAAAGTCCTCCGTAACAATGACTAAATTTTGACAAAATAAGAAAAAAATAAAACAGCGTGGATGAAGATTTAAACGGTTTTCTTCGTGACATCTGACGGACACCGGTTCTCAGGCCCCATAACGACAAGATACGTCTAAACATCGGTGCAAACTTTATTCATTTAAAAAAATATAAATGATTTTTTAAATTCAAACTTAAAATTATAAATTAAATTTTAATAAAAATTTTTCTCTAATAAAACAATAAAAATCAGGCAGTTAGGCCGACTTTCGAACGCAAGTTTCTACCATACTAAGTATTAATGTCAATATCACTTATGAGAAAAAACACACTCTTAAGTGATTAGATTTAAGCGATTATCGTCTTGTATAAGTGGGACTTGCATTGTAGTGATCAAATGACTGTTGACCGCTCTTCATCCCGCGTATACCAGCAAGCCAAGCCAAGACAAGATGGTGAAGAAAGCCAAGTTGGGAAAGTCGGCCGCTACCAAGGTCGAAAAGCCGCGAAAAACCGTGAAGGCCGTTTCTGTCAGCTCAAAAATTAAACGTGCTGAAGGCTCTTCTAAAAATCTTTCGGCCCAATTGCAAGAGTTAGTGACTCGAGACAAGATTTTAAAATTATAACCACTAACCCACTAATCAATCATTCTGTCTAGTGTATTCTGTTACCTGTTACAGCAATGTCGGTTAAAAGCGAAATTATTATTTTGAAGATGTCTTACTTATATCACTTATGATGACTTATATGCTAAACGGCTAAACTGCTCATATCACCAATCGGCGCTTGTCACCTGAATCTACATATTCGATTGTTTTGTGAAGCGACTTATAAAACTATAGAACATAGGTTAATTGATTTTTTTTTAGACAGATCTAATTTAAATTTATCAGATGTGTCGAGAAAAGGTCGAAAAAACTCGGATCTACTTCTAGCCTGGCTGTTAAATCTCTTAAAAAGTCACCAACAAAGACATCTCCAAAAAAGTCATCATCTGAGAACAAGCGAGCGAGCACCAAGAATGCCGACGACCTACAGGTTGTCATGCCTTCGCCTAGAAGATGCAGCACAAGAGTTTCGACATTCAAAAGGACAGCTAGCCACAGGGATGAGAGCATGGAAAATATGCCACCGAGAAAAAAAGCTGCCGGCGTGGTTACTAAGAAAGTGTCTCCGAAGAAAGTAAACGATTCGATTCAAAAAAAGAAATCCGTTCAAAAAAAGCAAAATACCAGGAAGATCAATAATAACAAGAAATCCAATAATAATAATAATAGTAGCAAGAAAATTAAAAGCAAGTCTTCAGAAAATAATTCCCAGGAAATAACAATGTCTCAAAATTCAGATAAAATGATGCCGTTTATTAAATTGCAAGACATAAAGCACTTGACTCCTGAACGGCAGCATAACCTAAGCATCTCTGGAAATATTGAAACAACTGGTGGCCAAATCGTAGAAGAAAAGAATGCTGTTGGATCGGAAAAGACCGATAACTGTGAAAGCGAAGCTGGAAATATGGGCTCAACCATTCAAAATATTAGCCTGGAAGATGACCAGTCTAAAAGTAAATCGTGCGGAAAAAATGATGACAACTCTTCAACGAACAAGAGTTCAGTGCAAAGTACGTCTATAACTCCAGATAAAAAAGACCATCCCCTATTTACGAGGAAGTTCATTTCTGTTAGTAATGCTGACGGCAACTGCGATGCGACTGCTTCACAAGAGGCTGGGAAAGAAGAAACAGCTGCAGATAGCGCTCGCATAAAGTTTACGGTTGCGACGTATAACATATTGGCCGATTGTCACGCTCAGAGAGATTATTCCGGGTCAAATTCGTGGATATCTAAAGAGGAGTTATCGATGGAGAAAAGGCACGCGCGTCTCATGGATGAAATTAAATGGCTTGATGCTGATGTCTTCTGCTTCCAAGAAGTAGGGACGAGCTATTTCAGTGATCTATTGAAACCTTCTATGGCCATGTTAGTTTTGTGTTTTAATTACACTCTCGGCCTCTGATTGCGTTTTAGCTCATAATATTGAAAGTTTTAAATTTTAATTGATCATATCAGAAGCTTATTTTTTCTTAAAATGATTACTAAAAAATAGATAGTATTAATATATTGATATTGAATTATTAATTTACTATCTAAAATTTTTTAATTGAAAAATCACACTCTCGTCTAGGCTGGGTTATGAAGGCTTGTACTTAGCAAGGGTTTCTCAGGAATACCAAGAGGGTGAAGCAACTTTTTTCAAGATTTCAAAATTCAAACTGAAAGCCAGTAAAAACCTTCTCCTCGGAGATCTCATAATGGATGTTAGTTCATTCTTCGTCTCATCTAAACATTGCAAATGACTAGTACTCACTTTAGTTTGATCTATTAGTTATTATTCGGATAGTAAAAGCGTTCTAGAGCTGGGGTGCATGCAGATTCGAATAAAAAAAAGAGTATAATATATCTAAATCAAAGTTGCTTTTATCGAAATTCTGCTAACGTCAAAGTTTATTAATAAATCATGTGGTAGAAAACGCTAACACGAAATAGACTCCGATCTATAAGTTTGACGATCCGTTTTGATATAACGGAATTATACTGTATACGAGAATCTCCCAGTAGTTTATTCTAAAATGTCAATGTTCAGAAAACAATGAAAAATGAAATGTAAAAGTCAATGATTACAATACATAGTAAAAATTAATGAAATGCAGTTTAAATTATGAACAATATACATTTGAAGGAGATTGGCGTCTCGAAAGATGAGCAAACAAAGAAACACCTGAAGGATTCAGTCGACACGTATGCAGTTTCCCTGTTAGTGAGACTGGAGGAATTGTCTTCTGGTCTACACATCTCCGTGGCCAATGTACACGTCGCTTTTGATTGGTTCAAGAGACAAGACAAGCAGTGTCTTCAGGTACGGAAAGATATTTGTCAAATATGTTTTGTCTTAGATTTTTTTTTCTTTTTTATGCTTATTTTAGATTTCTCGATTCCTCGGTATATCTTCTTCTACTTTCCGTTTTACGTCCAAGGTTAAAGGCCTTAAGGCAAACTCTTACTTGTTGTACCTTCCTGTAAACATCACTTTTAGTCGCCTCTTACCTACACACATAGGAGGATGCACGGTGGTCCTATTCTATCGGCCCGGACCACATATATCTGACGTAACACAAATGTTCAGTTATCGTTAGTTTAAACTTTCTTGTTGTCAACAGATAGCTACCACGATCAAAGAGCTGCAGAAACTATCAGGCGACGAGTTGGACGCCCAGGTGATGTGCGGCGACTTCAACTCCTGCCCCGACAGTCCGCCGCAGCTGATGATCAGGAACGGAATACTGAGCGAGGATAGTATAAGCTTCTTGCAGAAAATTGCGTCTGTCGAAATCGACGGCGAAAAGGTTTGCTAGGATTGAGTTGGTTTATTAATCTGTTAGTTTATTTTTAATTTGATAAATACATAAACCTTATTCATGTGTGCTGGTAACTTATTCAAATATTAATCAGATAAATTCATTCAAAATTGTTAATTTGTATGCTGCAAATTAAGAAATGGGGTAAACTGTGGCTAATCGAATTTCTGTTTAATTTTGTTGAAGTATATTACAGGAAAATATTAGCTTTATACCTAATGATTTTTCTGCACCAAATGCCTAAATCTAGAAAAAAAATTATTTGGTTTTCATTAGTTCTTCAAGTTGAAAAGAAATATTTAAGTTTTTTTTTGTACAGACATCTCTCTTCAATCATGTGCCGGAACTGTTTGACATAAATACTGCACCAGACTACAAAAGTGCATACCAAACCATTATGGTCGGTATCCGTCTTTATTATTATTTTTTTATAACAAAATAATATAAAAATGGTAATTTTTAAGGATTATATAACTACACAAGTGTAAATGTTCAATTAGCCTTGCATTTATAATAATAAAAGATGTGTCATTATTACAAACACCTATCATTAAGCGAGACCGGTTTTACTAACCGGCAAAACTGTCTTGGGAAGTGTAGGACCTGACACAAAGCAATTTGTAATAGAGTCAACCACAACTATAAATTACAATACGGTTTGAACCAATGACCAGCATATACACCTAAGAACAAATTTATAGCAGAGATGTGTGTTTGTTAACCCGTTTTAGACCATCGTACGTTTTACGAACACACTTATTTTTGGCGTTGCATAAAATTAAGCTGAAATTTTTTTTCTGTTAAAAGTTTTTTTTTATGTTAAGAAAGCTTCAATACACTGTATAAAATTTTTTAAATAATTTTTTTATTCGTATTAAGTAGTTTAATCTGGGTTAGAATATGAGCATTTTCAAGGTTTTCGACCGATATTACTTTAAAAATTTATTATGCTAATTTCATGAGAGTTATCATAACAAAAGTTTGAAATATCGAAAGAGGATGTACTCAAAAGTAAACAGCAACGTTAATTAAATTTTATTGTGTTTACACTAACCCACAATCTGAACATGTATGAGTCATGCTCGTTCTACGATCGTTGGGCGTATATGCGAACAAGTCGAAACTAGTTCATTCAGCTTATAGTTGTGCAGTGGTTGAATTGGTGATAGTGTTTTTTGCAAATTTCATCCTTCGAATGATATGTTTGTAAAGTTTAAAAATGAAAGGCGTCAAAAAGAATGTTTTTTCACGTTGAAAGAAGCTATGGAACTAATTCTTGATGATGATAGCATTGAGGTTGACATATTTGTCATTCTTCCGCCCGGCGCATCATAACACGTGACTGATGAATAAGCAAATGACGAAGAAATGTTATTCTTTGTAATATATCCGGGAAGGTAGAAGTTGATTATACTAATGATGGGATGAGATTAGACTGTGTCGGTACTTTGGGTGAAGAAATGTAGGTCGCAAATACGGTCAGTTCAATGCCGCGGCAACCAAAACGCCAAAAACGATTGAAATACACTTGGACCAAAAAGAGTAATTTGAATAGCCACTTTTAAAACAGTCTATATATAACGAGTTTGAAACACCACAATGGTGCTTTGCTTGATAAACCCCATATAGGCTGTTTAGGTTGTTTTATACCGATGAAATGAATTCATGCACGGTTGAAGAAACAAAACGATAGGGAAGATTCAGCAACTGGCCATGGTCACGAACTGGAAAAGGTGAAAACAGTAGGTCGCTACAAGCTGGAAAATTGTGGCAAACCACTGTACATCTGGGCCAAGTGCGGCAAACGACTTCATCGGAATTGTTTTGGTGCTTTCCGCACACTCCGGTTCTGAAACGACTATCATGAACTGCTTGACTGATTTATTGAATGTTAAATTTTTGGATTTTATTGAACTGTGTTACTGATAAAGTCAGAAATGTGTTTTTAGCTTTTCTGTTTATAGCCTAAAATTTATATTATAATTGTTTGCGTTGAAAAAAAAAAGAAATTGACTTTTAAACATTTTGTCGTTTTCAGTAGTCTATACGACCACCGTTCGAAAAACGAGCATAGTGAATTTTCAAAGTTTTCTTTAAAATAAAAAATAATTAAAAATAAATCTGTTAAAACATAAGCAAGTAACTTAGAAATAACAAAAAAAAATAATAGAAATCTAATTAATAAAGTTTTGGACCTAAACGGGTTAAGTACTCGTACTCGAAGCCTTGGTATTTGTTTTACACTCAGTACTGAGTAGCAGTGATATAGTACTTGATACTTGTACTCGCACCATAAGTACTTACAACATCTCTGATTTATAGTTCTGTGATATGTAATAATGTTAAACCCATCAAGATACAGATTCTCAGGCACCAATGTATCAGACATATGTTTAACCCATCAATGGTCACTACCTTACGAAAATACTAAAATCGACGTTGCGTTTTCGCAGGCATCAATGTATCAGACGTATGCTTAATTAATGAACGTTAATGTTTTCTGCATTTCCCCAGGGATTGGAGCCGCACACGAGCAGGTTCGATCCGGACGGAACGGTCAAGCAGGTGGACTACATCTACTACTCCGGTTCTTCCCTCGTTGCCGAGAACGTTCTCAGCGTTCCCGACAAGTCTCTCATCCAGGACGGAGTTCCGAATTCCGTTTTCCCTTCGGATCATTTATCTCTAATGGCGGAATTTTCTGTCGTTTGAGACTATCCTCGGATTGGCGGACCGGACTCTTATGAAATGAAGTCATTGACAGATTAACACATAATTATTATTATTATTGTTATTTATCATGAGCCTCAAAATTTAATAAGGAATGTGACCTTTTGCATAATCCAGAAAATTTTTGCTAATTGCAAAATATTTTTGTGGCATTAGTTGATATGGTATATATATATAAATTTTATTTATTTGATTTTCATGTATTTTAATCGAAAAACAACTGGCAGGCACTTAAAGTCAAGTCATCATGGTGCTATGGATATTTCATTGTCATCGATCAGAGTGGCATGCTTATATGCAGTCTCCATTGATTATATTAGTACATGAAAAGACTCATATTTGCATGTTGTTGACTTTAAAAAAGTTTTTGAATGGTGGTGGGAGATTTTCGGTCTGACTTCTATGTAAATTAAAAATATTTAGATATTAGATCGCCGCAGCTATGAATGCCATTAATGTTATTAGTTTCATCAAATGTTTACTCACAAATTCTCTGATTTTCCAGAACTTCATTTTGAAAAGAGCTACAACATTTTTAGAAAATATATCTCTGTCAGTAGCTATGTTAGGAGGAAAGGTTTAGCATTAGGAGTACAAAATATTGGAATGTGTGGGATTTTTAAACATTTCGTCCCGCCATGCTTTTGATATCCTGGATATTCTCTCAAGCTCTAAAGTTTTGAAGTCTAGCATGCTTATTTATGGCAGCCTGCTAGCTTACAGAAAACTTACTTGTTTCTGCACTCGAAAAGTTTAACGAAAAACAATGCAGGACTTTACGGTCAACTAATTTCTTGAATTGCATTTTGTATATAACCTGGATATTTTATATCAATAAGGAATTTCGTAGACAAATACATATTCATTTGTGTTTAATACATTCTCACCGTATCCCAAGCAAGATGATTAAAAATATTTTCTACATCGGTTTTAGTAGTGTGATGGCAAAATTTATGAAACAAGACGTAACAATTGTGTGACGGTAAAGAAAATAAAAGTGTCAAGGTGGTTGTTAGTAGTACCGTAAATCATTCAACAATGGCTCTTTCTCCTCCCACGCTTCCACATAAAAAAATTGACAGCTGACCAACCCAGGCATCATCATCATTCAAAACGATAATATACATCAATTGTTCATGCACAACAGTCATATACATGCTTGTGTACATATACATGCATACACGACAAGTGTAGCAGCCACTCATACGCCGCATCTCTGTTTAATGTCGGCGAATGAGTCGAGTTGTTCGAAGAATTCCGAGAAAGTTAGGTTTCTGTGAGTAGGTAGGGAGCTGTAAAAAAAGTATTTTATTTTTATTATCGAGATAAAACTATTATTTAATAGTAGTTATAATAATTGGATAATTTTTCATGCGACATTATGTCAATCTAGGCCACGAAGCAGTTAATACTTAACAGTCCTAATCAATGAGGTTACATGACAGGCAAAGGTACTACAGACTTTACTCATAAGATAATTGTCCTTACTAATTGGGTAGTATAAATTAACATTTATACAAAAATATATCATAATAACTACAAATAAAAATCGGTTTAGTGAAAAATTGGTTACTTACAAAATTTCAGTAAGTCGGAGTTGCCACGGCAAATAGCCCAGCATGCTCTGCGTTTTACCAAACCTGAAGACCAGATCTGGATCGGGAAAGCCCATCTCCTCTGGAAAAACCAAAATGAAATTTAACATTAAAAGCTTTTGTATCAAAATAAGCTTGAGCAATGTTGAGTGAACTATTATAGTGTAAGATAACAAAGTGCACAGAACGTGTAATAAATTTAAGAAATAAAAACCGGTTATTTTATTTTACTTTGTATGAAGGAGTCAGCATACGGGATGCTGATATCAGAATAAGCGAGTTGATTGCCCTTAACGAGTTGACACATTCTCCTCGTAACGTCAACTATCTTTTGCTGACCATCCTCTGGACCGATGATGTGGAGGTTGTTTTCTGAAATAACAGAAACAAATTACAACAAAAATAACAAGAGGAATAATAAATTAGTTATTCTTCAATATTTTAAATACATTTTTATATCTATCATCATTATTCAATGTGAAAGTTACGACATAATTTTTTTTAGAATGGTAATGTTTTAGAGAAACATAAAAACACTGAATTCTTTAAATAAATCAATAACCCAATCAATAACTATCCAAATAAAACATCGACAAACAACATCGTTCACAACTACTTTATAGAGAATAATTTCTGACGTGAATTCGCGAACCTAACTGCGGTATTTCTTTGTGGAAACCATTTTTCGTAGAATCGGTTGTGTTGTTGGACGTAAGAAAATTCGGATAAATTTTTTTCGGAGACGATTTCTTGAGTTTTAATGTTTCTCGAGCTACGTCGGACCTCAGCTCGTTTTCTCGTAATTTGCATCTTCCTGGTAGGCAAATAAATAACATACGAATATATGAATATATAAATAGGCTAGACAAAACAAATAATAACATGTTAAGAATGTAAAATCATATTAATTAATACTACAAACAACAAGCTTTTAAAACTCGAAAGTATTACTAAGAGGCAGAAGTAGGATCAATATGAAGTTCCAGGATCACACCCGAACATTTTCCATAGGCTGCAACTTATTATTATCCAGCTTAAACTGGTACTCACTTGTCAACTACAAGCGGATGAAAGGCTGATTTGACCTGAGCCATAACAATGAATTCCTTGCCCAAGAGAGTCACGCGATGTGAGATTCTGCACAGGAATCAAATCGAAATCTCGAGCTCTAAGTCTATGACTTTATCGCTTTTCCACAGCGGTGATTAAATTAATGATTTGAAACACGATGAAAACATATTCAAAATAATAAGAAAAGTATAAGTTGAGGGAGTCTGTGGCACAAACACAAATTCATTTTTAAGTGAAGTCATAAATATACGCTTTAATGTAAATGTAACGTAAATGATTTAACATCTGTTTATTAGAGTTTGGAACAAAACAATTCACGCTGCAGTCCATACAGATCTGGCTAATTAGATAAACCAATTTTTTTTCTCAAATTTAAAAACAAAAAGCAAGCACAACCTTAATAAATCACATAGATGAAGCATTTTGCTAAGTATATGAAGCTTGACTGCGCTTGTTTAGAAGTAGCAACACTGAATAACAATTTGAATTCCTTTGACAGTTTTTTGATTTAATTAAAAATGTCTTGACTTATACAATTAGCTATTGCCATAATGTTTAAATAACTTTTGTACTTGTAGGACTAACATGTGTGACATGAAAAGTTATTGTCATCCCGTACGACCCCTCCATAATTTTCATAAAAACATTCATCCCTCGGTGAAATGACAATGACTTTCTCTCGAGTAAAAAATTTTTAAGACATGCTTATCGATAATCGAAGATATTACTAACTTAATTTCTATGCCTACGCATACAATCTTTTAAAAGCTATTTAACCAAATCTTATTGAACACTATTTTGCTAAAGTGTTCATTTTCCTTTCGTAGTCTTTATTCTCTATTGATGTACCCACGTTCCATTTTCTTTGACAACTATGCTATCACTAACAATTATCTACTTTCAAGTGACACCTGACAACACATCTACATAATTGCTTCATATCAAGGCTTCTTTGAGCTTCAATAAAAGTAAAAGATGCTACAGCAGGTTTTTGAATAATTGATAGAAAATAGAAAACGAAAACCAATCACCTTTGTGATCGTAAACTGTGACGCAAGAGATGCCGACAACTAATGACCAGGCGGCAATACGAGCCACGTCACGGAGAGAAAGTTCATCCTCGACGATGACAACACCCAGGTGAACTGGTAGTTTTCGTAATCGCTGATTGGCACTTGGCTGGTAGTGGTCAAACAACTTCTTCAGTGTTAAATATTTTATGCAATTAGTCCAGGAGAACCGGAGGAAATCGGTAACAGAAATACAGATGCATAATAATGTATAAAACACGTTATAAATAAAAAAATGTAACATGATCACACACACTTAATCGGCATTAACACTGACTACGACACTCATTTCCATACCATACCGCAAAACCGGATACGCGTACATGTTGTTTGCTAAATGTAAAACAGGTTTTAATTTTAAAATTTATGTAATATTTTTTAAAATTTAATTTTTTAATTGTTTTTAAATAACAAACAATTATTTTTTGTTATAAGTAAAATGTTACAAAAATATTAATTAAAAAATTTAACAAAAATTTAAATTTTGTTAATTATGTATTTACTGTATTTACAAAGATTTTAATAAATAATTTATTATTTAACTTAATTTTTTCCAGAAAGTTCGAGATCGTTTACTTTTACAATATTTTGCCTTGTTTTGCCGGTGTTTTATACTAAATCGCAAAAGCTAACTGGATTTGGCAATTCGTTTAATTTAATTCGTTATGGCTACGGACCTTTCACTAAGAGCAGCCTGCCGCATTAAAGATGCTAAAAGAAAGGCGAGATCAGGTGACAAATTAGACCATTATATTCTAAGTCATGATTACAAAACCTGATCTACCAAGCTCCCAAAATTAAAAGCCTGGCTCCTGGCATCAAACAAAAATCAAATTAACTTAAAATAGCGTCTTTTCACAAGAACAGAAGTGTTCTCTAACTAATTCGCTACATAGAAACGTTTTTAACCATTACGAAAAGCAAACAATGATTTGCAAAATCATGAATTAGATTTTAGATTAGGATTAGAATGATTAGATAGTAATTAGTAGGATTAGAAAATTAAACTGATTAACTTCGCTTTAGTTCTGGGAACAACTGTCCATATACTTGGAATTCCAAGTTTTTTCCCAAAACTAAAGGGAAGTTATTAAGTTTAATTTTTTAAAACAAGCTAGCATATGCATCTCATGCAATATTGAAGGGCCTTACTGAACTACCATCAGTTAGATTAGCCTAGCCAGATTGTATTTTGTGTTTTATTGTTTTCTTAGAGCTCAGTGATAAGGGAGCATGGAGAAAAATGAATTACGCAGAAACTTTCAAGATCCAGCCGGAAGATGTTAAGCGTAGGGATACTTTAGAAAGAATTGACGCAAGAAAGGTAGAGCATTCATTTTTCAGGAAATTTGGGTTTTGTTTATTTTTATTTATTTCAGACTTATTGTGTCGTTGGTTAATTATTTTGTTCACAAGATTTCGTTATTGAGTTATCGCAAAAATTGATTCTGACGGCCGGCAATAATACGTCGTGTTATTCCAGGTCTCAGAAGAGGAGTTTATTGAGCGATTTGAAAAGGATTACAAACCTGTTGTTATAACTCATGTGCAAGATTATTGGCCAGCAACTCGTAACTGGAAGTTATCCGTGAGTTTTGTGCTTTCAGAAAATAATCGATTATTTTGTTATTTTTATGTATTTATTTTTATTTTAATTCTACGTTATAAAAAATTCATTTATTTTACTCTTTCACTTTAGTTTTAAGCTTGTATTTTTTGGTATAAAAGTCAAATATCACTGCTCAAGCTATAAAATATAAAGGATTGTTGTTATATTGTTTATTGTTTATAATTAATCTGTTTGCTCAGTTGTATTGAAAAGAAAGTAGAATTTCGATGTGTATGCTGATGAGAACCATTTTTCTAATAATTTTTAATTAAATTCAGGAGAGAAAGAGAGTTGAACTGTAAAAAAATTAACTTTAGCAAGCATGTGCAACAATAAAATAATAACATAATTAAAAATATTGATCTCATCATATATTATTTTTCCTCATTCCACCCCAGAGATTGTCGAGGCTGTATCGCAACCAGAGTTTCAAATGCGGCGAGGACGACAAAGGTTACTCCGTCAAACTGAAGATGAAGTATTTTGCCGATTACATGACTTGTAAGAATTACGATGACAGTCCGCTTTACATATTCGACAGCAACTACGGGGAGGTAAAACTTCAACCGTGCATAAAATTAATAAAAGTGTTTCTTTATTTTTTTATTTATTGTTATTTATTTTATTATTTTAAGCATAAAGTAAATAAAATCTTATTTTTTAGTTTTTATCTCTTAAATAAATTTAAACTGGAAAAATAAACGTATTATTTATTTATTATTATTTTGTTGAATTTACTTTACAATTATTTTGTAGTCTTTTCTTTAAATTTATATTAAAAGAATTTAAATTTGAAACTATTAGCAACGTGGTGTTATCATAGAAATCATTATATTTTTTAAAAATAGCATCCAAAGAGAAAGAAGCTTCTCCACGACTATCTAGTCCCGAAGTATTTTACGGACGATCTTTTCCAGTTTGCCAGCGACCACAGAAGACCTCCATACAGGTTCTGCTTCTTTATCTTCATTATTTACTTTTATTTTGGGTGCTCTGTCATAGTCGTTGTCTTCTAGCGTTTTTTTAATTTTTTCGTTATCTTTAATCGAAGATGAAAATCGAATAAAAAGTAATCTCATGCTTTGGTCGCAGAATTGAAATAACTTTTTCTTCTTTTGTTAAGTTAAGTTAAAATGACTTAAAATTCAGTTGTTACATTTTTTTTGAATATTTGATTTGATTATTATATAATATCCTAATATTTGATTAAACCATTTAACTGAGTCTCCCATGTAATTTACAGATGGTTCGTCATGGGACCCGCCAGATCGGGCACGGGAATTCACATCGACCCGCTCGGAACCAGTGCATGGAATGCATTGGTCGTGGGTCACAAATGGTATCACTGATTGTTAGATACATGGATTAAAATAATTGTTAGATATATTAGTTAAAATGGCTGTTAGATTGTTATTATATATGGATCAATATGACTGTTACATGTGTAGATTGAAATGACTGATGTAAAGCTTAAGATGATCGTTAAATGTATGAATTTATTGTCTATAGTTACTGGTTTTTTTGGTCATACAATTTATTGAATTTGTTTTATTTTACATGTATTAATTTGTTGTCCATATATATATTTTCATAATTATTTCACAGAATCAGATCTTTCATTTTAAATGTTCATATGCAGTTTTTTTGAGTGATTTGTTTACATGAAACACGATATCGTCATGTTTGTTTAGGTTTCAATTTTAAACAAGGTGATTTTTTTCTATTAAAAAAAAATCTCCAGGTGGTGCCTCTTTCCTCCATCTTGTCCAAAACAGCTACTGAAACTGAAGCAGGGTGAAGGCTGGAAAAACCGCAGTGAAGCGATCACCTGGTTTACTCTCGTCTATCCGAGGACGCAAGAAAAAACGTGGCCGAAGGAGTTTGCGCCCGTCCGTTTTTCAGTTTATTTTTCCAGTTGAAATTAATTTAAAAGATTAAAATTTGTTTGTTACTTTATGTCTAAAATAATAGTGATGCCTGATGTAATTATAGATAATTTAATGTAATTATAAATAATTTATTTAATTATAAATAATTTAATTTAATTATAAATAATTTAATTTAATTATAAATAATTTAATTTAATTATAAATAATTTAATTTAATTATAAATAATTTAATTTAATTATAAATAATTTAATTATAAATAATTTATTATAATTAATACAACGATTTAATATACCTACAAATAATTTAATGTAATTATAAATAATTCAACTTAACTATAAATAAATTCCACGTCTATACATATATATCTAGATTGAAATTCTCCAAAGACCAGGAGAAACTGTCTTCGTACCCGCCGGCTGGTGGCACGTCGTCATCAACATCGACAACACAATCGCCGTGACGCAGAACTTCTGCAGCGTCACCAACTTTCCGGTCGTCTGGTACAAGACCGTCAAGAGCCGTCCGAAGCTATCGAAGGCGTGGTACGCCAGGTTGAAGGTAGTATGCTGGTTGTGTAATTTGATTTTTTTTTTAATTACTACTTTATTTCAATCGATCAATTTTATTTGGACATGAAAAAAGAGTTTCAACATTTGAGTGATATCAAATAAGAGTAAGATAAGTCCAAAAGGGAAAGGATGTTTTGTTCTTTGTATTATTGTAATTTTTGTTTGCAAACTTGGTACAACTTGCTGCTATATTATAAAATATAATTTGTTTACTATATTATAAATTATAATTTGTTTACTATATAATCTAAATTAGCTTACTATATTAAATTACTTTTTGTTATATAATTATGATTTTCTTACTAAATGTTATAATTTTATGATTCGCTTACTATGTTATACAATGTAATTTTATGATTTTTTTACTTCATCATATAATTTGTTTAATATATAATATAATTAGCTTAAATATAATATAATGTGTTTACCATATCAAATGTAATATAATTTGTTTACCTTATAGAATGTAATATAACTTGTTTACCATATAAAATTTAATATAATTTGTTTGCCATATGAAATGTAATATAATTTGTTTACCTTATAGAATGTAATATAACTTGTTTACCATATAAAATGTAATATAACTTGTTTACCATATAAAATGTAATATAATTTGTTTGCCATATAAAATGTAATATAATTTGTTTACCATGTAAAATTTAATATAATTTGTTTACCACATGAAATGTAATATAATTTGTTTACTATATTAAATGTAATATAATTTGTTTACAACATTCTACTCTTTACAGATCTGTCGACCCGACCTTGCCCTCGTAGCCGACAGAGTCGACCTAAAAAAGCCGACCTTCGTTTTCTCCGACACTTCTTCCTCATCGAGCAGCAGCGACTCCTCCGCCTCGGACAGCGACAGCGACTCGAGCTTCGACTCGTCCCGAGCCCGTTCGCTCTCGAGGGATGGCTCGTGTCGAGACGTCTCGAGGCGCTCCTTGGCCGGCGGAGAAAGAAATCGGGCGAGTGGTGGAAGCGGCTGTTCTCTTCGAGAGGGGAGACGCAGGTTGGTTTGTGATTGTCGTGAAGTTTCGAATTATTTATTAAGTAGTAGTAGTAGTAGTAGTAGTAGTAGTAGTGGTGGTGGTGGTGGTGGTGGTGGTGGTGGTGGTGGTGGTGGTGGTGTTAAATTAATTTGGTTTTAATGAACTCTTTGTTACAACGATTTATAATTAATGCTCTATGTTCACTTCATGTTCACTTTTAGTTTTATTTCTTTCCTTTCCGTTGTTATCTTTTGTCAATAAAGTCGAATCAACTATTGTCGATTAGTTCCGATTATACACTGCGTTTAAGTATTGTTTCTAACAGGTTATGGGCCCAGAACCCAATTTTAGGAACAAGTGAATAAATCAAGTTTTTTCGGAACATTTAACGTTCGGTTCAAGATTTTATAAAGAACATTCGTTGTGAGCGATAAAGGTTAACCACGCTACATCGAGTAATACAATTGTTGAACTGATGGCGGATGCAACGTTAAGAATCGCAAAGTTGAACGGCAGTAACTACCAGACATGGAAGTTTAAAGTTGAATTGTTGCTCGTTAAAGAAGATCTCTGGGAAGTTATTTTTCAAGATCAAGATTCATCATCGGAATGGCGGAAAAAGGACAGCAAAGCCAGAGCAACAATAGGTCTACTCCTGGAGGACAACCAGTTGAACCTCATCAGAAAATTGACAACAGCAAAGGAAACGTGGGAAGCATTAAGAAATTACCACGAAAAGTCAACCTTATCAAATAAGGTAAGTTTGTTAAAGAGGCTTTGTGGGATCAGATTACATGAAGGTGGGGATATGGAGTCACATCTTGCTAAGATGGAAGACATAATTGACCAGTTATCGTCCTTGGGGGAAACTATTGGAGAACAGTTAAATGTTGCTTTCTTTCTCAGTAGTTTGCCAGACAGCTATAGCACACTGATAACAGCATTAGAAACAAGACCCGAAGCCGACTTAACTGTTGAATTGGTCAAGAACAAACTGATCGAAGAATACAAAAGAAGAAGTGAAAACTCAGCAACTTACGATGGTCAGGAACAGCAAGCTCTAAAGGTAAATCATCCAGGTACAAGGTCTACGGATAAGAATGTAAAAGCCAACAGTTACGAAAAGACTTCCACAGTATGTTTTTTCTGTAAGAAACCAAACCACATAAAGAAAGAATGCAGAAAATACTTAGAGTGGAAAAGAAAGAAATCAGACCATAAAGCTCAAACAATTCAACAATGTGTAGAAATAGCAAGCACTTATGACCAGTATGCTTGTTTCAAGGCTGGTGAAAGCAATTCAGGAACTACATGGTATGTTGATTCAGGTGCAAGTTCTCATATGTGTAACAATAGAAATTTCTTTGTTAACCTTGATGAACAACAGAAGGGACAAGTTGTCCTAGCAAATGGTCAAAGGCTTACAACTTCAGGTATCGGAACCGGCTACCTCAAATGTCAGGAAAAGGTCATAAAAATCATAGGTGTACTGTATGTACCGCAGTTGACAGGTAACTTGATTTCTGTTAGTAAATTAACTGATGGGCAGTTCAGGGTCATTTTTGAAAAGAATGTATGCAGGATTATGCGGAATAATGAACTGCTGGCGCAGGCTTCAATTCGGAACGGGCTGTATGAATTAGATTCATTGGAGTATGCATTGATGTCTAATGTTAATGATGGATGCATACATGTTTGGCACAACAGATTAGGGCATCGAGACCCCAATGCCATAAAGTTATTGGAACAGCAACTAGATAACTTCCAGATCAAGCCATGCCAGATAAAGAAAGTCTGTGAATGCTGTATTCAAGCAAAGTTAACGAAACAACCACTACCCAAGAAATCAGAATCCAGATCAAGTAAGCCACTAGAGTTGATTCACACAGATGTTTGTGGACCGATGCAGACAATCACACCAAGCGGAAACAGGTATTTTATGACAATGATCGATGACTTCAGCAAATACACTGTTTTGTACTTGTTAAAAAATAAGTTTGAAGTAACAGATAAAATTAAAGAATATGTAAAGCTTGTCCAGACAAAATTCAAAAGCACACCTAAAGTGATAAGATCAGATCGTGGTGGTGAATATGTCAATGAAACATTAAAGAAATTCTTCAAGAGCGAAGGTATAACATCTCAATTTACTGTTCCGTATACACCACAGCAGAATGGAGTAGCAGAAAGGAAGAACCGCTATTTAGTTGAAATGACCAGAAGCATGTTAATCGACTCGAATCTACCAAACAAATATTGGGGCGAAGCGATCAACACAGCAAACTATCTGCAGAACATTCTACCGACAGCAGGTGAGATGAAGACACCACATGAAAGGTGGGAAGGTGTGAAGCCCAGTGTGACCCACATAAAGCAATTCGGATGTCAAGCCTACTCAGTTGTTGCAGCCGAGAAAAGACAGAAGCTTGATAAAAAGTCAGAAAAACGAATTTTCGTTGGTTATGCAGAAGGCACAAAAGGTTATCGTTTGTTAGACACAGTGACTGAGAAAATCAGCATCAGCAGGGATGTGAAATTCATTGAAGGTGACCCACATTGGATTACAATATCAGCCGACAGTCAAGAAAGCAGTCAACAGGAACAGCCCATTGAGGTTGAGATCGAGCTGAAGACAAATACAGATCAATCGGGAGACAGTGGTGAACAAACTGAAGATCAGATGGAATTGAGAAGGTCAACTAGAATAAAGAAACGACCAGAGAGACTAATTGAAACGGTTAGTGTTGCAAATGAAATGGTCGAACCAAAGTCATTCACAGAAGCAAACAACTGCAAAGAATCAGCCGTATGGAAACAGGCTATGATGTGTGAAATGAGCAGCCTGAAGCAGAAACCAGTGGAAGCTGTTAAACTTAGACATTTATGTTGTGCTATTGGTTTAACTTAATGAGAGACAGGTTCTAAAGATTAAATCGTTGAGGGGGAGTGTTAAATTAATTTGGTTTTAATGAACTCTTTGTTACAACGATTTATAATTAATGCTCTATGTTCACTTCATGTTCACTTTTAGTTTTATTTCTTTCCTTTCCGTTGTTATCTTTTATCAATAAAGTCGAATCAACTATTGTCGATTAGTTCCGATTATACACTGCGTTTAAGTATTGTTTCTAACAGGTGGTGGTGGTGGTGGTGGTGGTGGTGGTGGTGGTAGTAGTAGTAGTAGTAGTAGTAGTAGTAGTAGTAGTAGTAGTAGTAGTAGTAGAAGATCTCTAAATATTATACAAAAGAACACTTTGTGATAATAACATCACGTATTTATTTAATTACATCACATATTTGTCAAATTTCTAGCAAACGTCGAATCGACAGCAGTGATGAATCTGAAGACGACGACGACGACGACGATGATGATGATGATGATTGTGTTAGAAGAGTAAGGTCAGGGTCATCTCCTATGCAGAAGCGAATGAAATACCTCAGCGGCGATCGTACGGGTCAAGCACGGGTTCACCAGAAACACAGCAAGAGCTCGTCCGGCAGGTGCCAAGAACAAAGAGCGGCTCCAGGTAGGAGGAAGTCGAAAGAGATGAAATGTAGAAGATGACCGGTTGAAATCCGTCGACCAAAAGAGTCATCAACATTCGCAAACTTTTCGGTTTTGTTTTTCTGTTAACGTGTAAACATTCAAATCGGACAAATTTCCGTGGTTTTAATTTTTGAAATGCAACGGTCTGGAGAATTCTGCCTCCACAGTTTCAAGATTTGCTTGGTGAGGGTTTTTTTTTTATATACGTTTTTGGAAAGAAAAACACTAGAATATAGTCTATGGTTATGTTTATTATTATCAACCCACTTATATCAATATAAATGGCAACAAAATACGTGTGTTCGAACCTCCAGTAACACTTCAAGATCAAAGGCAGTTACAAGATTTATGGTCAGCAGTGGACGACACCGGCTTGCAGTATCGACCAATTGCACAATAAATAGTTTGTTAAACAACAACAAGAAAACTTTTCGTTTAAATTCATTATAAATGACGAGTAAGTTTTCAGGTTTTTGGCAAACCCCTCGCAGCGAGTGAGTGGATTTTGAGCGTGTTTTTGGCCAGTTGGTTTATAACGTAGAGTTCGGGCCGAGGCGAACCAGCCGGCGACTTCATCCAGGCTCTTCTCTGGCCGAGTTTATTCTTAGACGGGCTCTTAGACCTCGAAGCACGCTTCGTTCTGTCGAGTGTCGAGGTGCACCCGGTAACACCCCTCACTTCGACATGACTACCCGAGCTCTGCAGATGTTTCGTAATACCGCCGAGTTCAGTTATGGGCACGTCGGCCTTCTGCTTCAGCCACTCGATCGCGCAGGTGGAGATTCTCAGAGGTAGAGGTCGTGTCGTAGGCGCTTGCGGTGTCACAGGGGAACGCGGTTTTTCAGCCAGCTTAGGTTTCTTTTTGATTGCCGGTTTTGAACCATTCGGACAGCCCGTGCCAGCTTTGCTCTCGAATTCGGCTAATCCTCCGTAGAAAACGTCTATCATTTTCCAACTGTTCTCTTCGTCTTTTCCCTTCTGCCTCAACGAGTCGTGGCGATCGAGTAGGTAGGTCTGACGGTCTTTCAATGACCGCGGGTTGAAGACGTTGGCGATTTGCGTTTCGTCCATTTCGGAATCGCCGGCGACTAGTCTCACGACGAACAGATGACCGTTTTCGCCGCCGACAACCTGCAGGTAACCCGAATCCAGCAGTTCCAAGTAGCTGGGACGCTCGTGGAGATAAGCGGATCCGACGACTTTTCCGTCTTTCACTCTGCCGGCTTTGAGTTGGTTTTTTTCCGTCCACAAGATGAACCGGCCGTCGTACGTTATTTGGGCCGTTTCGAGGCTACCGAGGTAGTCTGATCCGAGAGTGCCTCTGCGAGTTCTCCTGCTGTAGCCCGGCCTTTCGCTGGCCTGTGTTTTGTTTTTGAAGGAGTTTATGACCCGACCGTTTTGGACGAGGTCGTAGACGTTCAGGTCGGCGTCTAAACCTATTCTGCCGTCTTTCGACGTGTCGATTATTCCTTTCTGGGTTGACTCGAAGTCGGGAAAAGTTTTAGACCTGGTCGAAATATTCCAGACGGAATTCAATGCTTTTTGGTCAGAGGTCAGAGAGCTGACGAGAAGACAATCTCTCCTACCTGGCAGTACTTTAATGTCGCAGATATCCTCTCCCTCTATTCGAGCGCAGAGCTCTCGCGTGGTAAGGAAATATATGTTGACACTTTTGTCCGACGCTGAGATGAATGCAAACCTCTCGCAATCTAGAAAGAATCTCGGACACGTTGCGTCTAAGAATCTTGCGTACTCTTCGTTTTTTTGCCGGTTTTCAGACTTCGAATTGTCTCTGGGATCTCTCACGTGCCATAGAATTACTTCTGTGATCACACAATTGGAAGCCTCCGTCGCCAGCCACGACCAATCGGCTGCTATCTCGAAGTTGCGACAGTACTTGTGCTCCATGAACGTGAAAAGGTCGCCGGTCTCGTGCACATCCAGAATGGCAATGTACTGAGAGTTTTTGTTGACGGTTGTCAGGAGCAGTGCCAGGAAGCGGCCGTCTGGGTCGGTCTTCATCTTCAACAGTGTTCCATACTTTCCGTAGTTTAGAATCGTACGTCTGAAAAGTATTACTGGAGATTATGATGAGCTTTATTAAGTATTTAACATAAAGTTATCTCTTAAGTTTTAGTTTAAATCGCAAGGCCAAATTCAACCAAACGGCGAGGTTTTTTACACATCCTTCTCAAAACTATATCGACCCTTAGGTTTTATAAATCTAGAGCCTATCCAGAATTTTGTTTGGAACCCGCCTCGCCCAGCTCACCTTGTACCATCATTTAAGTCCAAGACGTCAATTCCGTAGTAGTCTGGCTTTTTGATGCCGAGAAGGTTGACAGTGGAATAACTGTTCCCTATGAAAGCAACCATTGCGTTTCGTGCACAGCAAACTATGCGCGCCGGGCCGCAGTTAGCTATCAGATTCGCCGAAGACATTTGAGTCTGCTTTGCCGCTCTCAAGTCCCAGACTCTGACGACACCGTTGAGGGTCGACGTGGTGACGGCCAGGTGCTTGTCGGCTGCGATGGCGTGGAATTTCGAGTGAGTGTGAAAAGCCACAGCTCGTAGGACGTCGCCGGTCTCTCTGTCCCAGATGCACAGCCTGTTGCCGATTGCAGCCAGGACGAACTGGCAGTTTCCAGAGAAAGCCGGCCACCTTATCAGAAAATCGTTGTGCGATTTCTGAGAGACGCTTTCCAAACCGTAGTCTTTGGCTATCAGCTGCTGGCGTCCTCTGACGTTGTCTGTTTCGAGGAAGTCTGTTTTCATCAAGACCCATCTGCTCTCATCAGCTGTTGACAGCAATACTAATGAAATTCTGTCGATGTTGATGAGAACCTGTTGACATAAAACGTCTATTAATAATAAATTTAAATTGTGGCTTATAAACTTATATATATATATATATATATATATATATATATATATATATATATATATATATATATATATATATATATATATATATATATATATATATATATATATATATATATATATATATATATATATATATATATATCTGCATATGTTTTGGCACTTGAGAAAATCTCAATCATGCTTTTATCCAATGCTTTTTTTGAGATAAGATGTGGTGATGGATGAATATAAGAGTTACATGTTAATCAATTCTGGAAATTTTAAAAAGTTCTATAAAAAAAATTGGTAATGATGTTAAAGCATACTTCACGGGCCGATTTTTGCGTCCCGTCCCTCAGTAACTCGGCCCGGACCGTTTCATTGGCCAAAATTTTAGATTCGGCCCATTTTTTACAGGCCTTAAAATCCCTATAATTGGCAACAAATCTCGGCCTGGTCCGACTTGCTTCAGGTCCTGTCCGGCCTGTTTAAAAAATCCCGACCCAACCCATGCAGAAGTACTCTATAATACATCACATGCTTTTATCACGCGCACGTTAAAAAAGCAGCATATTTTAAATTTACCTGATGCGAGATCTCATCGATCGACAGGTCGTTGCTGACGTGCGAAGTAGACGGCAGGACGATGTCCTTAATTTCGGGTCGAGAAAATTTGTGCTTGTCTAATTCAGAGGCTGGAAGTTTTTTCTTGAAGTCAAAATTGAACTTTGGTTTCATGTTGGGCGAACCCCTGCTCCTTGATATGGCACAGGCACTGAACAGACAGGTGTCGGCGTATCCGACGTAGACCATTGAGTTACTCTGTCCCACCACGATGGTACTGGGCTCTCCTCTTCCGGGCATTTGGCAGAGCAGTTTTCGTGTCAGAAAATCAAAAACCTTGACATGGCCCTCTACGCCAACAACCAGAAGCGAGGCGTCCTTGGACATGGTACACGCCTTCACGTTTTTAGACTTAACAAAATCCGACATGGCCGAAAGATACTTGCCAGTGCAGATGTTGTAGAACGTGTTTTGCTGGCAGAAGACGTTGTTTCCTGCTAAAAACGATCTTTTAGAATTAGCCTGCTTGGAGCCACACTGGCGTTCGTAGCGACCGGACTCCAAGTCGTAAACGAGAATCGGGGTATCCACCGCATCGTTACTGACGACAAGTTTCGTCTGGTCTCTGTTCACGTAGATCCTGTTCGATCCACTGGCCTTGAACTGATTCTCTCTGGGTCCAGCCGAAGCCGCCCTCGAGTCCGAAAACCCGGGGAGATTTATGCGCCTCGTCATGGTTCCGCAGGAGGTTAGATCCCAGAAAAGGATTTCCTTTTTGGACACCGTGATCAGCTCGTTCGTGCTCGGCACGAAGAGGATGTCAGACGGCGGTCCGGAATGTCCGTCCAGGACGTACAAGATCATCATGTCGGGCGGTTCGAAGCATTGATGAACGGGAAGAAGGGCAGAGTGTTGGATCGACCTGTTGTCGCACTGCTGGAGAAGAGAGAGCAGGTTGCTGTGTCGGAAGGTCTTGACGCGCCGTCTGTTGGCCTCGTTGGCCGCTTCGAGGAAGCTGCATTGGGTGTTCAGCACAGAGCCGTAGTCGAGGCACTGTCAATTAGAAATAATTAAAGAAATAATAATAATAACTATAAAAAATGTTATCTTTTTGCAGAAATAAAGTTTAACTTCAACTAAAACTTCAGTATACCGAAGAGTCTCCAAGTTTCCTGTTGCTGTGCGGACTGATCGGCCGAGCAGCTTCAGAGGCGGGAACTCCCAGGGAGGAACTACTGTCGGACAGCAAAACCATCTTGCTGTGCTCGTCGTAGAAGTTCATCAGCCTTCCCAGCAACTCGAATCCCAACGAATTGGGATGTTCGTCGAGTTTTACTCCACCGACTCGAAGGGCCGCCCCGAGCAGCTGCAGTTCGGGGTCATCGCGCAGGGAAACACCGGTTTCGGCTGCATCCTGGTAGTCGGTAAGAAGGTCGTGAAGCGAAGTAGCCGTTATCTTGGCGTGTATCCAGTCGTAGTTGAACAGAACGTGGTTGCGCAGGTAGAAGAACATCTTCGCGTGCATCAAATGGTGCGGCAGTTCGGCCAGCTTGCGTAGGTTGTACGTACGCGTCAACAGCGTCTGATCTTTATCGAACTGTTCGAAACACAACGGCTGGCGAGCCACCATCCGGTCTGCATCTCGCAGTGCAGACCGGTTCTTTGCATCGCCGGGGGATTTCTGCTCGTCGAAGGTGGCCATCAGGACGGCGGCGTCCAGTGGCTTCTTCTTGCCACTGCTCCACGTGCCCAGGTAGTAGTGGCCCATCAGACTGTGCACGTAGCGAAAGAAGACGAGATCCGAGAGATAGCGCTGTTTCGCAACCTTGATGAATTGGCTGTGGTACCTGTAACGAAAGTTCCCAAACGTTTTCCAATGCAATACAAATTTATTTGATTGATTGAATGATTTTTCGTAGTTTTTTTCTATATTTATTATTTTTGTTGTTCAATGCTGTATTTCATTCATCTGCCAGCATTTTTATTGATACAAAAAACGGCCGTGATCACCCGTACAGCTAGCATTTTTGTTGCCCTGTCAGCTGTCAGTGAATTGTGGCAGCTAAAAAAAACAAACAAAAATTTCCCAAAAGGGGACTGTGGCGTCATTTCAACAAAATCACTGGAGAGGGGAAAATGTTGAAAGACCCACACATTAAAAAGTTTTATCTTCCTAGTGCTAAAGTTTTTTTCAATCATAATAGCTGATGACCGGGGGACGAGGGGTGGGGGTAATCTTAGTTTTTTCCTCAAATGACGCCCCTGAAAGAGATTGGCCTTCAAGTGAGCCTTGTCAAATTACTACACTATACTATTGATGGTGGTTTTATCGTCACAACAAATTTAGGCTAACCAATATATAACTGGCGATCCATTTGCTTCTTTTTCAACGAGGTAGTTAGACAATTCGTCTCTTATACGGCAGAGGAGTAGGGGTGGTATCCGGAGTATCGGGGGTACCCAATGCTGGAAAACGTCCCCGAGGACCACGTCGTCTAAACTCAAGATGTCCTCCAGTTCTGCACTGCTAAGACCGTTTTTCGAAGCAGTTATGTAACTCAAGAGATGCTGGATTGGATGACGTCAATGTAAAGATATACTTTTTAAAAATAAATTATTCAAGTTAATTATATAGATGAGCGTTTTAATTGCTTACAAAGGTTATATATTAAATACAAATAGTTTTAACATATTACTTTAATTAATTAATTATTCATTCATGATTGATGCTGGGGAGAACTGCTACGTAGAAGAATTATGATCCCGAATTCAATAATAATTTTTATTGGTTGTGACGCGAGAGACATAAAACATTTAAAAGCATATTTGTTCGATCAACGGCCTTTGTTTACAAGAAAATTACTTTGCACCAAAAGTTTGCCGAAGGTTAATAATTTGTATGACTAATAGCTCCTACAACTCTAGCTAGAAAGTAAACAACAATATCAACAACATCAACATGGTTATTTGTTAGCTTTCAAACCTTAACCAGAATGAATCCATAGTAGATCTCAATCCTCTCAAAGAGTCTACTGATGATTTCTTGGCAGGTTGATGCCAGGTCGCAGCCCTGAGCATAGGACGACCATCTGATCACCTCTTTGCTGACCAGAACTGTGTATAACGGCACTGGGCTGCTCTGTGGTCAATATTATGTATTTTAAGGTAACTATTAGAAGTAGCTCGTCAAAAATGACGGATTTTTAACTATCATTATGTATCATTTTGTTATTGCAGCGCCACCTAATAGCGTTACTCTATGTTATAACATACATACATACATACATACATACATACATACATACATACATACATACATACATACATACATACATACATACATACATACATACATACATACATACATACATACATACATACATACATACATACATACATACATACATACATACATACATACATACATACATACATACATACATACATACATACATACATACATACATACATACATACATACATACATACATACATACATACATACATACATACATACATACATACATACATACATACGAAATTATGTATTTTGATACATCCGACATCCTATGAGAATATTTGATGATACATCTCGTTTCTTAAATAATAGTTTTTACTTTTTAATAATTCTTCTACAATTTTTGTCACATCTGCGTGATTAAAAACAAAAACTAATTCAATGGTTTATTAGTTCAGAATGTGAGAATGGAGGTGAAAACAGAAGATAAATCCACTCCACCTTGAATGCTCTCTCTACGGTGTCGAACTGTTCAGACGTGAGACTCCGGCTGTTGGCAACGAGCCAGTCCTTGACGATCTCGACGCTGAGGTGGCTATCGAGTGGGGGAATGTTGACAAAATTTTGAGTAAGGCACAGCAATCGCTTAAGAGAGGTGAGCACGGGGTCGGGCAGCGTT